>PVLC010044525.1:0-12125 GCA_004027655.1 Graphiurus murinus | reverse complement strand
TTCTGGGCCTCTCAATTGCAGTATTTCTTCTTTGTGGATATGGGGCAGGGCCCCTCTGGGATGAGGGTCTTAATTCTTTATGGTCAGCCTCTACCATAGGTTTCCAAATTTATTTGGCAGAAAGAAAAAAAAAAAAAAACAAACTACTCAGCACCCCCCACCCCCGGAAATCTACCTTCTTTAAGTGAATAAACAGAGAGATGCAGTGATAAATTTGCATTTCTTTATGCATCTGTATTTCCTTACAGCACCTCCAGGTGATGATAGCTCCCACTTTGTGACCCTAGAAAGAAAGGTAGGGGAAAGTTAGAGTTAGAATTCTTGTTTTTATGGTTAGATTTGAGGAAAGGAGGTTGGGGGCTTTATGACCCCCCTTGGGGATGACGAATTCTGGTTTCTGTGACTCACTTTGAGGAGAATGAGGGGTGAGAAACAGGATGGCAGAGAAGGGTAGAGACAAACTGCTTCTGGGGCTACGTTGGAGGCCCTCACTTTGAGGAACTGTTTTCTGAGTTCCAACACCATTTGTGCTGCTATAACAAAACACCTGAGATGGAGCAATTTATAAGGAACAGAATTGTTTTTCTTCCCTCACAGTTCTGGAGGCTGGAAGCCCAAGGTCAAGGTGAAGACTTGTTCATGTGACGGAAGAGAGGAAGAAAGCAAACCTAACCTCTTTTTAATTTTTTTGTAAGTGCCCCAATCCTCTCTCCTCAGGGTTTAATCACCTTCTAAAGGCTCCACATCTTTTTTTGGGGGAGGGGGGAATTCTAGGGATTGAACCCAGGGGCATTCTACCACTGAGCTACACCTCCAGCCTTATTTTATTTATTTATTTATTTATTTATTTATTTATTTATTTATTTATTTATTTATTGCAGTACTGGGGATTAGACTCAGGGGCATTCTACCTCCGAGCTATACCCCCAGCCCTATTTTTTTATTCTTTATTTTGAAACCGAGTCTCACTAAGTTATGGAATGCCTCACTAGATAGCTGAGGCTGGCCGTGAACCCGGATCCTCCGGTCTCAGCCTCCCAAATGCTGGGATTACAAGCGTGCGCCACCACGCCCGGCTTTTATTTTATTTTAAAATAGGGTCATTTTAAGTTGCTGAGGGTTTCTCCAAGTTGTTGAGGCTGGCCTCAAATCTGAGATCCTCCTGACTCAGCCTCCTAAGTGCTAGGATTATAGGTGTGTGCCACCACACCCAGTTAAGGCTCCACCTCTTAGGACCATCACTTTGGCCATTATGTTACAACATATAAATTTTATGGGACATAGAAAACAGCTGACATTGCTCCAAACAGCTGATATAAATGGTCTTGGACCAGCAGATAATTGTAACAAGGGTGTTATTTTAAAAAAAAAAAAGCTGTAGCCCTTTTCTTTGTAATGCAAGTGTTTTACATGATTATATAGCACTTAATTTTTTTTTTTTTTTTCGGTACTGGGCATTGAACTCGGTGGCATTCTACCTCTGAGCTACACCCCCAGCCCTATTTTTTATTCTTTATTTTGAAACTGAGTCTCACTAAGTTGCGGAGTACCTCACTAGGTAGCTGAGGCTGGCCTCAAACCCGGATCCTCTGGTCTCAGCCTCCTGAATGCTATTTTTTTTTTTTAATTCTTTATTTTGAAACAAGGTCTCACTAAGTTGCGGAGTGTCTCACTAAGTAGCTGAGGCTGGCCTCGAACCCGAATCCTCTGGTCTCAGCCTCCCAAATGTTGGGATTATAAGCATGCGCCACCACGCCCGGCTGCACTTAAATATTAATGGTTAATAAACAGTCCCAAGTCACATTCTGTGTTTTAAATATTGCTTATTAGCCAATAAACAAGAAAGATATAAAAATTGCAAAAGCTGAGTTTCATTTGCTTTTGGTATTTTCTTTATCCAGATTACTTATGAAAATGGAACAGCTTTGGTAGTTCATATTACTGTGGAACTTAAGCCTCTCAAAAATCATCAAGATTCTGATTATCTTTTAAAGTAACTAAAACTGCTGCTGATTCCAGCAATAGACTTGTTGATCTGGAGAAGAAATCAGCCAAACATATTACAATTGAGATGATTTCCTGAAATGTAGAAACCTGTTTAGTTATAAACTGAGCTTTTTATAGATCAAAACTGATAGAGTGAAGCCAGTCATGGTGGCGCATGCTTGTAATCCCAGTACTTGGGAGGCTGAGACAGGAGAATTGCAGGTTTGCAACCAGCCTCAGCTACTTTGTGAGGCCCTCTGCTACTTAGTGGAACACTGTTTCAAAATAAAGAATAAAAATAGGGCTGGGGGTGTAGCATGGAGGTAGAATGCCTCTGGGTTCCATTCCCAGTACCAAAAATAAATAAATAAATAAAAATTGGGCTGGAAGCTGGGTGTGGTGGCACGCGCTTATAATCCCAGTATTTGGAGGCTGAGATAGGAGGATCGCAGGTTTGAGGTCAGCCTCAGCTACTTAGTGAGGCCCTCCACAATTTAGTGAGACTGTGTTTCCAAATAAAGAATAAAAAATCGGGCTGGAGATGTAGCTCGAAGGTAGAATGCCCCTGGGTTTAATCCCCAGTATCACACACAAAAAAAAGTTGGACTGGAGGATATAGTTCAGAGGTGCAGAGGTGGAATGCCCTGGGTTCAATCCCCAGCACCACAAACAAACAAACAACAAAAACCCTGATAGACTGAATTTTGGGGCCAATTCTGACCCAAATTTTACCAATGACTTTTAAAAAAATATTCTATTTGACACTTCATTTAATGTGCAGATTTCTCCTTCATTTCAAACAAAGGATATCACAGAAAATTTAATTGACCAAGAATCTACACAAAGACCTTGTAACTTTATTATATTCAATCCATCTCTCAAATAATTTTGCTAGTAAATAAGAAGATGACAAAGTGGATTGTGAACTTCTGCAGAGCTAAAACCAAGAATTGTTCACCTTTGTAATTCTTTCAACTCCTCTCATAATGTATGGTACAGAGAAAAACACCCATAAACAAATAAAAGTGATACAAAGTACAATTTTATTTGTATGTGAAAGGCATTTGAGTTTTTAGTAGCTTGTTTATTTTTCTTATTATTCAGTCTGGAGGCCACAAACTGCTATAATTCTTGAATATAATATGTTACAAAATAACATAAGTCTGCAAATTAGCATAGATACATGTTACAAAATAACAGGAAGCCACAAATAAACATAATTACAATTCATGAATTTAATATGTTAACTAAATAACATGATCTGCTACAAAATAACAATTACTTTTAATAGGAAGTAATTCTGGGCCAAAACTCATTGTTAAAAAAAAAAAATTCACGGTATATGCCTTACTAACCATTTCTTTTTTATTGAGCATATATGTAGAGAGGGATTAGACCAAGTTAATTGAATAAACTTTCATTTATTAAAATGAATAAGGTAATCATTTTAATATAATAAAACACAGCATAACTCTATAAACACTTAACTTTATTTATCTTTTCTTTGTCAATTCAAAAACACGGCAGGATCTGGCAATGAGCACATCATTTTTTTTTTTTTTTTGCGGTACTGGGGATGGAACCTGGGGGCATTCTACCTCTGAGCTACAGCCCCAGCCCTATCTTTTATTCTTTATTTTTTTTTTTGAAACAGAGCCTCACTAAGTTTCGGAGGGACTCACTAAGCAGCTGAGACTGGCCTTGAACCCAGATCCTCCAGTCTCAGCCTCCCAAATGCTGGGATTACAAGTGTGTGCCACCACGCCCGGCTGAGCACATCATTGATAGAAAACTCAATGCCATTATGTCCCATAAGCAAGTATTTATTGAAATTAATGTGCTATTCCTCTTTTTTAACCTTTATTGTTGAAAGTTCAAAAGTTTTATAAGATTTATCAACAAATAAATTCTTGTCATTATTATTTGTTTCTTTGCCATAGATTTCAAAATGTACTCATGAAGAAATTTTGATTATCAGAGCCTTTTTGTTTTAGGAACTTTAAGACAATGAAGCTACTGTGTTTTATCCAAGGATATACAGTGGTTGTCTGGTGGGTACCACAATTATAATTATCCTTTGAGAAGTGAAAAGCAACTGCCCAAACAACTAATGCTAAATTATAGCAACTGTACAAAAGGAAAACAGGTTGTTGAAAGAAAGTATGTTCTTCAGTGGGCTGTTAGGATAAAGATCTCCACATGTAGGTGCTGCTGTGCTTAACAAAATAGTTATGACAGTAGGGAGAACTTCTGAACTTCAAATTTTGGTCACAGATGAGCAAAAATGTTCACATTCAGGAATGCCTGTTCTACTTATTGGGTAAGAGCTAAAAAGCAGCAAGTGATCAAGAAATGATAAGTATTTGTAAAGTGGTGCTTGGTAATAAGTGATCGTGTATGTGTCTGTTGAAACTGAACAATAGGTATGAAGCTTTGATCTCTAAGAGTACAATTGACCAGATGTCTGCTCCATAAGTCTTGCATTGCAGATTTCTTCTCTCTAGTTAACTGCTTTGAATACTGTTTGGTATTAAGTCTAATTTGCATTGGTATAGAGACTTATGCAGGAGTTAAAAACCTAGTCCTGAGTTTCCAAAGTCAGATTTGTGCTTGTGGTCATCAAAGAAAAAGAGAACAGTTTACCAGGAATTGAAAGAAAGATATTAGCATTAAACCGCTTGTTGGCTAAATCAAGGTTTCTCAACCATGGTGCTATTAATATTTTAGGCTGAAAAGTTATTCATTCTTGGAGTTTGTCCTATGCACTATTGGACATTCAGCAGCAGACTTGGCCTCCACTTACTAGATGTCAACAGCATTCTTTCAGTTGTGACAATCACATATGTTTCCAGATACTGTCAAATGTCCTCTAGGAGGCAAAAAACACCTTCCACCACCACCACTGACAACTGCTGGGTTAAATTAAGTCATTGATTTAAAGTTTGGTTAGTTGATTGATTTCCTCTCTCATTTTTACTATGCTACAGATCAGAAGTTTTGTGGAACCCAAATTAAATAATCTTCCAAAACATAATTAGGGAGAATTTTCTTCTTCTCTTTCTTTTTTTGTAGGTGGCAGTCGGGATTGAGCCCAAGGGTGTTCTACCTCTGAGCTACACCCCCAGCCCTATTTTATTTTTTCTTTTGAAACAGTGTTGCACTAGTTGCAGAGAACCTCCCTAAATTGCTGAGGCTAGTTTTGGAATCTTTGATTCTCCTGTCTCAGCCTCCCACGTACTGGTATTACAGGCCTGGTCCCCCATGCCCAGCTCATGTTATGCTTTTTCTATTAATCTATTTAAGGTATTAGTGGTTTATTTTGATTTCTATTCTCTTTGTCCTCATACTGTACTATATAAACTTTTGTTTCCTAATATGAATTTGTGTACCTGGGTCTCTGCTACAAGATTGTGGTTCCATAAGGGCAGTGGCTCCCATTTTATCTGCAAGCAGCACCTAACATTAATAGAGGAATGCATACTTACACTTCGTAGAATTATTCTTAGCATTAAATGATATAATGTAACCAAAGTATCTAACTCGTCCCATAGCAGATGCTCATTAAATTATTTTAGGCAATCGGAAGTTTTGCTCTTGAACTCAAACCACACAATTCCATTTCAGAGTTGATGAAAACGAAGACTACAGACTAAGGTTTGTTCTTGTTTTTGTGACAATGTCTCACTATGTTGCCAAGGTTGGTTTTGAACTCTGGGGCTGAAGTGATTGTCCTGACTCGGCCTTCCAAGTAGCCGGGACTACAGGCGAGATTTGATACCTTAGAAAGATCATCAACTAGAGTTGCAAATTGCAGATTTAGATTCCACAATCTTTCACCACAAATCACATGCAACTCTTGTGAGTTGTCTCTTGGCAACTGACCCCCAGTCCCCATCCCAGCTGTAATGATACTCTGATCCCACACAGATGTCTCTTCTTGTTCAAATATACAGAAAACTTGTGGTAAAAATAGCAAAACTCGACTAGCACTAACAGACATCACATGAGTGACGTTTCATGTCTTCATCAGAGAAGCAGCAGCTGTTCCAGTTGCTCTGTCAGAAGAGCAGAACTGAAAGGCCGAAGGGAAGGGCGGGGCTGCAGGCCGAGGTCATGGCCAGTCCACTGGAGGGCTTGGAACCTGGGGATGGGTTGGGCGCATTTTTGTTGCTGCCGGGTGGGGGAAATGGGAGAGGGTGTTGTAAAGCCAGCTTGCAGTTAAAAAGTTAGGTCTTCCGAGTGGCCACCAGCGGCGAGCAGGCCTGGTCAGCGGCCGGGCAGGCGGCTCTGTCCAGTAGACCGGAGCGCCGCGCCGGCTGGGCAGCAGGAAAGAGGCGTCTAGGTCAGCGAAGGGCAAGGGAAGTCGCCTCCCTATCCTGGCTCCAGGGGGGCTGGTGCGAAACCGAGTCCAGATCCAAGGCCGAACCTTCCGGCGTCCCAGAACCCCGCCGGCCACTTCCGGCTCGAAGCTGGCCGCGGGGCTCGGACCCGGAGGCAGCGCGCAGGCGCGAGGCGGGCGGAGGCGGCGGGCGCCGAGGGAAGGGGGCGTGTGTGAGCGAGGGCCGCGTCTGCGCCTGCGCCTGCGCCGTCTGCTCCGCTCGGCCGGGTCGGGAGGGGGCGAGTCCTGAACGTCGTCGCGCACTCCCGGGACTCCCGGCCGGGGTCGCTCTTCGCTCCTCAGCGCGGCGCGCTTGTCGTGGCGTGGCGTCGAGTGCCGGTAGAGCTCCGCAGGGACGTGGAGGTAAGACACCCGGGCCCGGCGTCTCTGCACCCCTGCTGCCCTCGCGGAGGGGGCGCGGTGGCCCCCGGGCCGGGCCTCCCCTTCAGTGGGATCCGAGTCCCGGCTCTCTACCCTCTCCGAGCCCTTGGTCTGCGGGGGCCCCCCACCCCCGACCAGACCAGGCTGCGAGGGCAATCTCGGCGGCAGGGTGCCGGTCCCACCCACTCGGGCCGCCGGGGCTCGGCGCTGCTGCGGGGTAGACACCTGGGCCGCCGCGGGCGGGGGGCGGCGCCGCCGGCCGGTCCCGCGTGGGGAGGGGCTGTGGCCGCTGGAGGACCGGGGTGCTTCTGCGCTGGAGGGACCCGGGCCGCAGAGCAGCCTGTCTCCGCTGTCCGCGCTCTCGTTGCCCTTTCCAGCACGGATGCTTTTCCTCCCCTTTACGGACAGCCGGGATGCGATGATGTTCTTCCCCACTACCTTTTCTTTGGTACCTTTGAAAAGATGACCTTACTTTTAACCATTAACTTCTTTGCACTACTGTGATTGCAAATTATGTCCCAGACTAAGGATGTTCTTGTTAGTTTGTATGGAAATCAGTCCATAAATTTGCTATTGAGTTAATTGTTTAAAAGTGTGTTGATCTAACTAAATCATAGTTTATTCATTTGAGTTGGTCGAAGTTTAGTGGCATGATCCAGTAGAACTATACATAATTTTTCACTAACTTCTGTTTTTCTTCTCTGGATATTAAGCTGTATACTTAGTGGTAAGAAAAAAATAGAAAATTATAAGGAAACTTAATCAATCATAGTCCCACCATGTAAAGGAAACCAACTGCTGTTAATATTTTTACTTTTTCTTTGAGGTTTTTTCGCCTGTGCATTTTTCCAAGATTAAGATTTTATATATAGATTGCTTGATTTCCCCATGTTATTAAAAAACTTCATAAACATGACTTTGACTATGTGTGTGTTGGGGGGGGGGTACTGGGAATGAAACCCAGGGGCATTCTGTCTCCGAGCTATGCCCCCAGCCCTATTTTATTCCTTTATTTTGAAACAGGATCTCACTAAGTTGCAGATTGTTTCACTAAATTGCTGAAGCTGACCCTGAAACTGTGATCCTCCTGTCTTAGCCTCCCAAGTACTGGAATTACAAGCCTGCGCTGCCATGCCCGGTGATTTTTGACTTTTTGATTATATAAGTGATATAAGCAAAAAGTCTTTAGAAATAGCTACATTACAGATAAAACTAAATTCTCATTTGTTATCAATAATCATAATGTTACATAAAATAATAGTACTACAGTTTATTTAACATGATTGGAGATCATCACATCTAAAAATTTCTGAGATCCAAAGTAATTTTTTGTTTCCTAATGTAGTTTATTTACCATTTTGGAAATTAAAACTCGGAAAATTAATATTTTATTTGTTCATTTAAAAATAGTAATAGACCCATTAAACATTAAATAACTTTATTTAAAACTATATTTTTAAAAAAATAGTGAGAGGGGTAGAATTGTTTTGCATTTAGGCAAATCACTGGCTTTATAGAAGACAGCGAAATTTATTTTGTTTTGGGTTTTTTTTTTGGTTGGTTGGTTGCTGTGTTGGGAATTGAACCCAAGACCTTACTCATGAAGGCAAATACTCTACCACTGAACTACAGCCCTAGTCCTCAGCTGAATTCTTATACTTCTCTGTTCAATCTAATGTGCTATTTTGTTTAGTTTTAAGCATATGAAGAGAATTCATCCTTGTACAGATGCGTAGTTGGAAAAGAGGACCTGGAAGAACCCAAAAGGCTCTTGGAATCATTTAGGGTTCCTCAGTCCATAGTTTGAAAACCATTCTTGTATTAACAGATTTTTAGGTTGTTTCCAATTTTATACTGTTATCAACTTTGCAGTATTAAAGTTCTTTTTGATGTGTGAAGAAAAGTTAGTGTTTCTCTGGTCATAGAGTATATCTTTTTATTTTTTTGTATTTTGGTCCACATAAAAGTTATTTTTGATAGCTATGTAATTTTCTTTTGTGTCCTTATGTTGATGTAGATTGTTTCAAGTAAAGATTGGCAAAATCTTTGCATATTTTCAGTAGTATTGGATAATAATTTTCTAGAAAGAGAATTACTAGATCAAATATTAGGAATCTTTTTGAAGCTACCGATATTGTCAAATTGTTTTCCTGAGAGATTTTATCAGTTTACTTTCTGTCAGCAGTGTCTGAGATGCTTTTTAAAAAAATCACACCCAGCCAGGCGTGGTGGCACACACTTTTAATCCCAATACTTAGGAGGCTGAGACAGGAGGATTGCAGGTTTGCAGCCAGCCTCAGCTACTTAGTGAGACCCTGTTTCAAAATAAAACATAAATATAGGGTTGGAAGTGTAGCTGGGAGATAGAATGCTCCTGATTTCAGTCCGTACTACTACCAAAAAAAAAAAAAAAAAATCACACCCTTACCAACGTTGAGCATCTTTATTATGAAAAAACTTATATTTCAGTTTGGTAGACAACAAATGGTGTTTGTTCTAATTCTCATTACTTTGATGGTACATTTTACATGATCTTAATAGTTATCTGTTGATATTATTTGCTGCTTATAGTCCAGTATCCAAGTGTTTTTCTAACAGATTTTTATTATCTTTTATATTGTAAGGATATATTATAATTTTTAAAGGAAAAGAACAGAATTATCCTCTTCCCTGTTTACAAAGTGCATGCTTATTTTTAAAAAAGTAAAATAAAGCCGGGCGTGGTGGCGCACGCTTGTAATCCCAGCATTTGGGAGGCTGAGATTGGAGGATCCGGGTTTGCGGCCAGCCTCAGCTACCTAGTGAGGCACTCCGCAACTTAGTGAGACTCGGTTTCAAAATAAAGAATAAAAAATGGGGCTGGGGGTGTAGCTCGGAGGTAGAATGCCCCTGAGTTCAATCCCCAGTACCGCCAAAAAAAACCCAAAAAAAATAAAAAATAAAAAATAAAAAAGTAAAATAAGCCGGGCGTGGTGGCGCACGCTTATAATCCCAGCATTCGGGAGGCTGAGACCGGAGGATCCGGGTTCGCAGCCAGCCTCAGCTACCTAGTGAGGTGCTCTGCAACTTAGTGAGACCCTGTTTCAAAATAAAGAATAAAAAATAGGGCTGGGGGTGTAGCTCGGAGGTAGAATACCTCTGAGTTCAATCCCCAGTACCGCAATAAATAAATAAATAAATAAATAAATAAATAAATAAATAAATAAAAAATAAATAAATATAAAAAAGTAAAATAATAGAGACATATGAAGCTTTAAAAGGCTTATATAATCCCATCCCCAGATTTACTTCATTATTAACAGTTTGATGTTTGCACCTCTGTATTTTTCCTTATGCTTTTGCTAATACTCTTTTAACAACTTATTTGTAAGAATGGGTTCATATTATGTATAAAGTTTTGCAGTTTGACTTTGTTTCATTTAACATTATACCTTGGATAATTTTCTATAGAAGTACATACAACTCTTGGCAAAGTTTTATCCATGGTGGTTTTGGGAACACGAACTGTGATCTTTAGTTATCTGATGACAGCTACTATCCTCTTCTGTATTCTCTTCCTAGGTGATCTCATCCATTAACAGTTGTGTGTTGCCAATTTCCAAATCTTTATCTCTGTCAGACTTCTCTCCTGCATTCCAGATCCTTCTATTCAACAGCTTCTTGGATATCTCTCCAGGATGTTCTCGAGGTACTTCAAACAACAGTCCAGAAGTGAACCATGTTTTCCCTTGATCCTGTTCCTTTTGTGTGCCTGTCATGAGCAGTGATACCACCATCTATCTACTCGGTCATGGAAACCTGGTGGTAATCTTAGCTTTCTACCTTGCTTTCACTTTCCAGAAGTTCTCATTCTTTAGTCACTTGTCTGTTTCCTTTTCATCCCCACACCATTGTCTCAGCTCAGGTCCTCATCATCTCTCACCTCGACCATTTTAAATGCACCTCCTTACTATTGGTCTGTTTTCTGATTACTCTTCCCTGTTGCTACCAGTTTTTTCTTAATAATTTTAAACTTATATTTTTGGTAAAGTACATATCATAAAGATTTTTTTTGGAAACCTGAGAGTACATAAATGATTGAGTAAAAATATTACCCCAAACAAGATATCTTATGTACACACAACCTTCTTTTAAACAGGAACTTTTTTTTTTGTCTTCTTAATTTTTTAAAATTCTCTGACCAAGCTGGGCGTGGTGGCGCATGCTTGTAATCCCAGCATTCGGGAGGCTGAGATTGGAGGATCCGGGTTCGCGGCCAGCCTCAGCTACCTAGTGAGGCACTCCGCAACTTAGTGAGACCCAGTTTCAAAATAAAGAATAAAAAATAGGGCTGGGGATATAGCTCGGAGGTAGAATGCCCCTGAGTTCAATTCCCAGTACCGAAAAAAAAAAAGAAAAAAAAAATTCTCTGACCTTTGCTAGTGAGAAACTTGCTGGATCTTTCAGTTTCTGTTTGTTCTAATACATTCTATATTCAGAATTTCTTTACTGCTTACTATTTTTTAACAATGTTTATCAAAGGGATACCCATCCATAATTTAAAGTGTTAAGTAATGAAAAACAACAGTTGTCTGCCCCAGTCCTTCTTGTCCCCGAATCCCACTTTCCAGAGGCAGCCTTTCTCAATCAGTGCCTTGCATGTGAATCACAGGACTCATGATTTGAGCAACTATTTCTCAACTCTCCCAAGAATTATACAGAACTAGTAACACTTTAAATGTCTGGCAAGAAGTTAATTTGTTACATAAAGTTGGTGCCTTAGGGCAGTAAGAATTAATTCTCTCTACAAACTCTTATTGAGAAAGGCTGCTCCAGAGCTAGTGACTTCAACCGCTTTTCACCTCCAGATTTTTAAATCACATGTTTAGTTAAATAGTTATCTCTCCTCTCCACTCTTACCCTAGTTTTAGATATCATTTCATATTACAGAAAGTTTGTTGTACTAACTCTTACTTTAAACATTACACTATACTTCTCCCTCCTTTCCCCTCTATATTCCCAAATTAAATATTGTTCACTTTTAGTTAGTGTTTATATCATTTTAACTATGTAAATATTATGTATAGCTTTCCTAGAGTTAGTAGTTATCATAATTGTTTTCTATATCTACCTTTCATGTATCTTTGTAAATATGTTTTATATTTTTATGTATATTTTATATTCTTTGTTTGGTATATTAACCCCCCCAGACAAAACATATCAGTCACTTCTTAATATATTCAAAGAGAGCTGGGCGTGGTGGCGCATGCTTGTAATCCCAGCTTTTGGGAAGCTAAGACCAGAGGATCCGGATTCTTGGCCAGCCTCAGCTACCTAGTGAGGCATTCCGCAACTTAGTGAGACCCTGTTTCAAAATAAAGAATAAAAAATAGGGCTGGGG
>PVLC010044524.1:0-12114 GCA_004027655.1 Graphiurus murinus | reverse complement strand
GTACTGGGGATTGAACTCAGGGGCATTCTACCTCTGAGCTACACCCCCAGCCCTATTTTTTATTCTTTATTTTGAAACCGAGTCTCACTAAGTTGCAGAGTGCCTCACTAGGTAGCTGAGGCTGGCCGCGAACCCGGATCCTCCGGTCTCAGCCTCCCGAATGCTGGGATTACAAGCGTGCGCCACCACGCCCGGCTCTGTTACTTGCTTTTTAAAAATCTTCCTGGCCGGGAGTGGTGGCACATGCTTGTAATCCCAGTACTTGGGAGGCTGAAACAGGAAGATCGCGGGTTTGCCACCAGTCTCAGCTACTTAGTGAGGCTCTCTGCAACTTAGTGAGATTCTGTTTCAAAATAAAGAATACAAAATAGGGCTGGGGTGGAGCTCGGAGGTAGAATGCCCCTGGGTTCAATCCCCAGTACTACACAAAAAAAATCTTTCCATAATATTTTTTGACACACACATTCAGTTATCATAAAATTCATCTCTTTTTTTACCATCTTAATCATTTTTAAATGTATAGTTCAAGAGTGTTAAGTATATTCGCATTATTGTGCAATGGATCTCAAGTTTTTCATCTAGCAAATCTGAAATTCTATACTCATTAAACAACTCCTCCTGCATTCCTCAGTCTGTCCAGCTTCTGGTAACCATCGTTCTACTTTTGTTACTGGGTGATAATTTCCACCTCGATTCTTGCTTCCCAAGAAAATTATTTCAAACAGAAAGTACAAATGGGGAATATAAGATGTTTATTTCGGAAAGTAAAGGCACAATATAAAGAAGACCATGATAAAAAGGAAGGGGTTGCGGGTTTAGATTTCACATAGTTCCATTTGAATATTTTTGTTGCCTGTGCTTTTGGTATCATATCCAAAACGTCATTTCAAAATATATTATCATTAAGATTTCCCCTATGTTTTCTTCCAGTTTTATTGCTTTGGGTCTTATGTTTAGATATTTACTCCATTTTGAGTTTTTTATATGGTTCAACTTCATTTATTTTCCTGTGGATACCCATTTTTCCAGCACCATTTGTTGGAGACTGTCCTTTCTCCACTGGATGGTCTTGGCACAACACTGTTGAAGATCATTTGACCTTGTATGTGAGCATCAGCTTCTGAGCTCTGTGCCACTGATGTGCCTGTCTGTCTTTATGCTAGTACCACACTCTTGATTAACTTTATAGTAATTTGAAATCAAAAAGTGTGAGAACTCCCACCTTTGTCCCTCTTTTCAAAACTCTTTTGACTAGAGTTCCTTGAGAAACCATATGAATTTTTGTATGGATTTTTCTATTTCTGGGATAAGTTACTCTTTTAAAGCACAAAGTTGAATGGGTTTTGGTATATTCACAGAGTTGTACAATTATCACCATTATCTAATTCTAGAATATTTTATTCACCTCAAAAAGAAAATCTGTGCCCATTAGCAAGTCCCACCCAAGTCCAGGCAGCCATCAGTCTGCCTTGTCTCTAAGGATTTGCCTAGTCTGGGCAGTACATAGAGCTAAACTGTGTGCGGCCTTTCATGACCACTTTTTTTCACTTAGTATATTTTGAAGATTCATCCATGATCAACAACATATTCTTTGTAATGGTTAATTAATGTTCCAGTATGTGGATTTATCATATTTTGTTTATTGATAGACATTTGGCCATTTTAAATAAGGCTGCTATTGACAATTTTTAATGTAGAAATATGGTTTTATTTCTCTCTCTCTCTCTCTCTCTCTCTCTCTATATATATATATATATATATATAACTTGCTTTTATAACCATAGTAATCATAAATAGCTCTCCTTGTCAACAAATGCACATCTATATCACTTTTTATTGAACTAAAATGATAAACTATCTCATTTAACCACTTGCCTATTATTAGTTATCTAGAGCCATTTCCTGTTTTTCACTCTTGTATGTACAATAAGACCCCTATTATTATCTGTGTATGTATGTGTGATTGGACATTGAACCCTAGGGGCATTCTACCTCTGAGCTACATCCCCAGCCTTTTTTTTTTCTTCTTTTTTTTTAAACAGGGCCTCACTAATTTGCTGAGGAGGCTTGCTACAAACCTACAATCCTCCTGTCTCAGCCTCTCCAGTACTGGGATTTACAAGTGTGCACCACCACACCTAGCTAAGACTGTTGTGTTCTCACATACTTGCTATAGGGCCTAGTACAGAAAAGTTCACAAAACTCTAAATGGAATTAGGCACCGTGGACTCAGACTGACACACTACTTACGGAAGATACCGAAGTTTCTGTTCTCTGCATTTGTGTGGAGCCTTTGCACTGTGGCCTCATGAGAGGTAGTGCGGGCAGCAACCGTTCAAGCCCTCCTGCCAAAGTTCATGGGCAGAAGAGACTGCGGCCCCTGCTGGAACCTGGCCTGGAAGAAGGATGTGGGCCAGTGACCAGCAACTATCTGAGGTCTGAGCAGGTGAAAGGGAGGAGGGAGACCAGCCTCTGCTGTGTTCTCACGTATTTGCTTCACCCTGGTTTGAGATTTAAAAATAGGGCTAAAAAGAATGTCAAGTATGCAAGTAAATACCATTTAAAAAAACAGTTCTACTCATCCATTTGGGTTGTTTGTTCTTTGCTTCTGAGTAGGTCAGGATGTTCAATGGCAATTAGCATGGACTTAGCTTTTAGTACACAGATTTTTGTCACCTCAGCCATGTGTTAGTGGCTTCATGACAGTTCTACCTGCATAAGAGATGATCCTATCCTTTCCCTATATTGCTTATATTGTTATGTTTGGGTTTTTTGTTGTTGTTTTTACTTTACTCTTGAAACTTGGTTTCCAGCTAAGTTTGTAAGTGAGAAACATCAACCAGAGGCAGTTCCACTCAGTGGGCTGATATTCCAGGATTCTTTGAAGGAAATAAAAATGGCAGTGTTTCTTGAAGAGTAAACAGGGACTGTTTACTGTCAATGTGGTACACACTAAGCCTCGGGCCATTCCTGGAGCAGAATAATTGCAGTGCTGCAGCACCTATTTCGCAGGATGTTGAAGGTCTGCCTTTTATCCAACACTAGGCCAACAGCTAAAGATCCACTTTGTTTTTTTGTTTTTTTTTTTTTCTAAGAGATGTTAACAGTCCCTACATAGAGTCAAGGAAAATATCCTAGAGACAGGGATAGTTCCACTGAAGCTCAACATGCCAGATAATTCCCATCCTGTATGCTTTGAGAATTCATTAAATTGTGGGTCCTTCACAAAATCCCCTTGTATTAAATGTTCTATCATTTATAAGGATTCTAATTATGCTTTACTTGCATAAAGAAGTATGTCTCTGGTAACTATGGTATCTTTATATTGGAAAAACATAACCCTTACATAGGATTGTGGACTAGGATTTTGTTTGAATTTTTTTTTTAATTAACTACAGCAAACTTTACGATACCAGGAAAACCTTTGGAAATTCTTTTGACATCTAGAAGTAACAACTCAGTTGTTGTTTATTTAGTTTGGGTTGTTTTTGTTTTTGTTTTTGGGGGGTTTTTTTGGGTGGTACTAGGAATTGAACCTAGGGGCATTCTTCCTCTGAGCTACACACCCAGCACCACCCCCCCCCTTTGTTTTGGTACTGGGAATTGAACCCAGGGGCATTCTACCTTCCAAATATACCCTCAGCCCTTTTTATTTTTTTTTTTTACTTTGAAATAGGGTCTCCCTAAGTTGCAGATGGACCTCACTAAGTTGAGACTGTCCTTGAACCTTCAATCCTCCTGTCTCAGCTTCTCAAGTACTGGGATTACTGGCATGTGGGACCATGCCCAGCTTGTAAGCATAACTTTTAAGGAACCTAAAAGAAATTCCTTGCACTGACCTTTAGCTCTATTAGGCTAAGTACAAGAAAAATTGAGCAGGGAAATTAGAAAAATGTGTTATGGTCATATGATTAAACATGTAGCACAAAGTGATGATTAATGTATGAAAAACTTGGTTCAGGTAAACAGGAAGCAAAATGAAATTTCTGGCAGAGCTATTTGCAGTACGGCTAAGGCCCTCTGTTATCTGCCTGTGATAAGTACAGAACATCACAGAGAGATGTGATGTAGAAATGCCCCACCTCACTTAGGATAAGTCTTCATGCATTGGGAATTAAAACTATCTAAAAACAAATGCACACTAGCCCTTCACTACAGCCAGTGTGAGGAAAGGTCTACGGGAACTAAATTCACAAAACTCTTACAATCGAGTTTCTATTGTAGGATTAAAAATTAATCTCCAAAATCACAAGATGTTTCTGTTGCTCTTAGATTATCTTTGCTTTTAGGGACTATTTTAGTGAATAATAGTGAGACTAATTTGTAGGGAATATAATGATAATTCTAAAGCAGGAAAAAATAAGTCACAGAGCTTACCTCCAAGGGTTTCTGATTCATTAAATTGATAAGTACTTACTGTGTGGGGGACCCATGGATGCAATGTGAAGTTACTGAAGTAAAATGAGAAGTCTCAGCTGTCTAGGAACTTAGAGTCTAATAAAAAGTAATGTGTTAAGATCATTTCCCCTTAAGAGAAATGTATTTGAGAGTAATTATATTTATAGATAACTATATTGTACATTCATCAAGTGAGATGCCTGGGCAAATTCTATAAACACTGAATAACAATGAAAATAAAGTACAAAAATTGCTAAAACAAAACCTAATTGTCAACCAGATGTGGTAGCATACACCTGTAATTACCAGTACTTGGGAGGCTGAGACAAGAGGATTGCAGGTTCAAGGCCAGCCCCAGCAACTTAGGCCCTCTGCAACTTAGTTTCTGTTTCAAAATAAAAATAAAACAGGACTGAGGGTGTAGTTCAGAGGCATAATGCCCCTGGGTTCAATCTTCAGTACTATAAGAAAGAAAAGTTACAAATAATTGGTTAGAAAAATTAGGTTTAAGAGTTCTTTATGCTTTACTTTATTCCAATACTTTGTGACATATAGACTCTCAGAACATACAGCTGCAACAGGATTAAGTTCTACAGAAAAGTATCCAAATGAAAAACAGTCTCTACCAAAAAATAAATAACATGTAACATCTTGGTCAAGAACCAATTTTTCAGGCACTTTTCTTGTAGTACCACAACTAAAATGTTAATGACTTCACAAAGCAAAAAAAATAGAAAAGTTATTCTGTGAACTATGTACTTCTGTGTGGTCTATAAAAGACTAAAAACTGTTTATCCCTGGATTTGTCTCTTGTTTTTTCCCTTCTGATCAAAGTACAGTTAGAAAAGAATTCACCAGCCGGGCGTGATGGCGCACGCTTGTAATCCCAGCATTCGGGAGGCTGAGACCGGAGGATCCGGGTTCGCGGCCAGCCAGCCTCAGCTACCTAGTGAGGCACTCCGCAACTTAGTGAGACTCGGTTTCAAAATAAAGAATAAAAAATAGGGCTGAGGATATAGCTCGGAGGTAGAATGCCCCTGAGTTCAATCCCCAGTACCGCAAAAAAAAAAAAAGAAAAAAGAAAAGAATTCACCAAAATATTAATGGAATACACATCACATATTGGAGCTCAACTTACTCTATGCTTAAGCAACTATTGAACAGTGGGACCTGTAGAAAATTAAGAACTGCGACAGCCACATGGAGTGGCTACGTGGTCCTCTCCCTCTGAAGGCTTCTCTGCATGTTCCTAAGCCCTGCGGTTGAGCACTCTTTGTGAGCCCCTGGTATTTAAGTAACTGTGAGCATGTGGGTGTTCAGAGCCTGAGGGAAGCCTGTGGAGGAGCCTCTGTATATTCTCAGGAAAGCAAGCTTAGAAGACTTTGGTGAACTATTTTTTCCCCTTGTGTCAAGTAACTTTCAGGTATATGATCTTTTGCCAAATAATATGGAAACCTTAGGTTTGAGCTTAATAAACAAAATCTAATATATACATGTATCAAATCAAAGTTAGACTAACTTTGATTATAAGTCCTTATCAATAAAGACCTGAATAGGCCATCAAAGGACTTTAATTTCTATTATTTCCCCCTTTAGTTAGGCTTTAATGTATGTCAGAGGATTCTGCCACTGTTAGTGCTAAAGTTTTGAGTTGGTCTCCAGCCTCTACTGTGAAGCTGTGTCCCATCCCAATGCTTAATTCAATTTTCCGGTGACTTTATACCAAAGTGCCTAAAATAGTACATTATGCAGAATAGACTTTGCCTGTTTCTTTGTGAATATAAATGTTCATTGAATATAATTGGGATGAGAACACATTTGCTGAGCATTTACTATAGGCCAGGCATATGTATTACCTAGGATAAATACCATTTTAAAAAAGAGCATCTGTCTGACTCACATACAGTGTGAACTAATGACCATGCTCTCAGTAGGCCAACAGTTTGAGATGCTTGTAAAGATCGCTGTCACTCGGATCTAGTGTGTCCCAGAGACGGTGTATTAAAGTCACCGCCTGGGGAGTTACTGTGAGATGGTGGACTCTTCAGGGGGTGGGACCCAGCAAAGTAAACTAGGTTATTATGTGTCCTTGAAGGGGATGATGGGACCCTGTAAGTACACGTGCGTTCTCGCCCTCTCCCACTTTCTCTCTCTGCTTCTTGGCCACTATCAAGTGAGTAGCCTCATCTGCTGTGCTCCTACCCTGATGTATTATATTGCCACAAACCCAAAGCAACACAGCCAAGCAACCATATACTGAAACCTAAAACCATGAGCCAAAATAAACCTTTCCTCCCTTTAAGTTGATTCATCTTAGGTATTTGTTACAGCAACAGAAAGCTAAATAACATATAAACACATGCTCCTGTGTAATCTGGTAAAGACTAACAGTGACAGCTATTATATGTGATATTTAAGAGACACATAAAAATATTTATTTCACTCATAGAATGTCAAAGCACCAAGAGAAACATGACTTGTTACGAGGGATTCTCTTTCAGAAATGAAGTGGAAATTAAAATATTTCCAGACAAACAAAAACAAAGGAATTAATTACCATTACACCTACCCTACAAGAAATGTTAGAGTCCTTCAATTTTTTTTTTTTGCGGTACTGGGAATGGAACCCAGGGGCATTCTACCTCCGAGCTACAGCCCCAGCCCTATTTTTTATTCTTTATTTTGAAACAGGGTCTCACTAAGGTGCAGAGTGCCTCACTAGGCAGTTGAGGCTGGCTGCAAACCCGGATCCTCTGGTCTCAGCCTTCCAAATGCTGGGATTACAAGCGTGCGCCACCACGCCTGGCGAGTCCTTCAATTTTAAATGAAAAGAGAGACAAAGGCCCATATATTGAAGGTTTGGTCCCAGCCCCTGGTACTACTGAGAGGTGGTGGAACCTGCAGGAGGTAGGATCTCGTGGAAAGAAGTTAGGTCGTTCTTAGGCTAACATCCTTGAAGGGAATGCTGAGACCCGAGCCCCTTCCTACCTCTCTCGTGCTTCCCAACTGCCGTGAGGTGACTGGCCTTCACCAGGCCTCCCGCTATGATGCACGGAGCCACCAGAGGCCCAGCACAACACAGCCACGTGAACATGGACTGACACTGCTGCAATCAGGAGCTGAAATAGACCTCGTCCCTTATTAAGTTGATTATTTGTAAATCCTATGGTAGTTACAAAGAAAATTTCTATAGAATATATGCAAAAGGAGAGAAGGAAGTCAAAACAAGTCACTACCAAAAAGTCAACCAAATACATAGATGGAAAGACAACCTGTATTTATGAAAGCTAAATGTTGTTAAGGTATTAATACTACCCAGTGCAATCTACAGATTCAATACAATATCTACCAAAAACCCAGTGATAATTTTTCCCAAAAAAAACACAGGAATCCTGGAAAAACAAAACAGTCTTAAAACACACACACATGATGTTTGGTCACATCCTTCCAGATTTTAAAACTTACTACAAAGCTACAGTATTCAAAACTGTGTGTCACTGGTATAAAAACAAACATATAGACCAATGAGACAGAACAGATAGCCCAGAAGTAAACCTTCGAATATACTGTCAAATGATCTTTTACAAAGGTACCAAGACCATTTAATGGGGAAAGGATAATCTCTTTGACAAATGGTGTTGGGAAAAGTGGATATTCACATGTGAGAGAATGAAACTGGACTGTATTTACCCTAGCAGCATACATAAAAACTAACTCAAAATGGACAGATGTAAGCACAAAAACTATAAAACAGAAGAAAACAAAGTGGAAACCTTCAGATTTGGTTAAGCAGTGATTTTTTAGGTATGACACTAAGGCAACAAAAGTAAAAACAGATAATTACATTTCATCGAAATTAAAAACTTCTAACTAGGCATGGTGGTACATGCCTACAATCCCAGTATTTTAGAGGCTGAGACAGGAAGACCAAAGGTTCAAGGCCAGCATCAGCAACTTACTGATACCGTGTTACAAAGTAAAAAATAAAATGGGCTACAGTAATTGCAACTCAGAGGTAGAATGCCTCTGGGTTCAATCCCCAGTACCAAAAGGGAAAAAAAGAAAAGGAAATTCTGCAGTGTGCTACAACATCTAATTTTTAAAAATTAAATGCCAAAAGTTATACATTACAGAAACAAATGATCAGCACTAAGTGATAGGTTTTTCTTTTTTGGGGGGGGGGATTGTTTGTCGTGGTACTGGGAATTGAGCCAAGAGGTTGGCTACACCCCCAACCCTTTTTATTTGTATTTTGAAACAGGATCTCCCTAAGTTGCTGAGGGTTTCACTTAGCTACTAAGACTGACCTCGAACCTGCAATCCTCCTGTCTCCACCTCCTAAGTACTGGGTAGATTTTCATTTGAGAACCTAAAAATGTCTGAAGATGACAGTAGTGATGATGGTTGTCAAAATATGTAAATATACATAAGGCTGTATACACTTAAAAATGGTAAATTTTATAATGTATATATGTTATATATATATATATATATATATATATATATATTTCTTTCTTTCTTTCTTTCTTTCTTTCTTTCTTTTTTTTTTTCGGTACTGGGGATTGAACTCAGGGGCATTCTACCTCCGAGCTACACCCCCAGCCCTATTTTTTATTCTTTATTTTTGAAACAGGGTCTCACTAAGTTGCAGAGTGCCTCACTAGGTAGCTGAGGCTGGCCGTGAACCCGGATCCTCCGGTCTCAGCCTCCCGAATGCTGGGATTACAAGCGTGCACCACCACGCCTGGCTTAATATATATATATATATCTTTCTACAGTAAAAAACTAATGTACTTTTAAAGCAATAATATGTGAAAATCTTTATTAATCAAGTACTCAAGTACTGACTGAATGTCCACTAGATTTTGTGTAATCAATTCACTTTACATGTTCAACTACTTGTTCTATAAATTAAATGCCAAAACTTATATATTACAGAAACAAATGATCAGTGGTAGGTAATACATCTTTAAAAAGGTAGAATTTTATATAAGATATCCATCTAGTAAACATATAAAATTTTTTGTTTGTGATCAACTTATTTATTTTTTCATTTTATTTTCCTGGGGATTTGAATATAGAAATAGTTTTTAAAGAATAACTGCATTTTTAATTTCTTATTTGCATATTGCCATTTTAATCAAGAACTCCCTGGATCCTAAATCAAAAGCACATTTATTATAGGTTTAAAAGCTACAATATTTTTTAAAAGCTTTGTTTTTAAATACCTAGTTTTTATCCCTCGAAACTATATAAAGAAATTCTAATTAAAATAAAGAGCTTACCAGAGAATGATGATTGGGCCGTGGTGTTCAGAAGACAATGTAGACCCTGCAGTGCTACAAAAGGAATCCACTTAAACATTTGTTCTTTTGTTTTTTCTATGGTAGAACTTTCTTACAGCAGTTTCTAGTAAAAGTCAGTCTTTAAGATTCAAAGGGCCTTCTTTTGAGTCTTTATTTAAAGTATAAATAACCATTATGAAACAGCGTTTTTCAGACTGTGTGTATATATGATGTTATGATGAAAATTAAAGATCATGCAATCAATCATGAGACATACAACCTATGGTAGGTACAGTGAGTGGGTCCAATAAGACAAAGTGAAGTCTGCAGCTTTGTTTCTTTTCTTTTTTTTTTTTTTGCAGTACTGGGGATTGAGCTCAGGGGCATTCTATCTCCAAGCTATACCCCCAGCCCTACTTTTTTATTCTTTATTTTGAAACAGGGTCTCACTAAGTTGCAGAGTGCCTCACTAGGTAGCTGAGGCTGGCCGCGAACCCAGATCCTCCAGTCTCAGCCTCCCAAATGCTGGGATTACAAGCGTGCGCCACCACACCCAGCTGCTTTCTTGTTTCTATAGGTAAACAATTCTGAATGATTTTGAAATTAAAAGTTCATGGTATATAAGGTAAACTCAGGTTTTGGTAGCAATGTAAACATATTTACCCTAATACTCTTTTTAAGATTTTAACATATTGCTCAATTTACTGTGCAACAAAGTAAATATCTTTTATAAAAGGCCTGAATACTCACCATCATTTTTGGAAGAATACTGTCACTTCAGAATTACTAGTATGTAGATGCTTTTGGTTACGTTAGCCAGTAACCCTAACCCAGTAACCCATGACCCTAACACCTCGATGTGATCTAGGTGAAGTTGTTTTGAAGGCTGTTGTTTTGTTTGGGCTTTTGATCCTTTATAAAGCATCCAAAAAGGCTAAGATAATATGTAAAGAAGTTTAGCTATTTCTCTTTTTTTGCGGTACTGGGGGATGGAACCTGGAGGCATTCTACCTCCGAGCTACAGCTCCAGCCCTATTTTTTTACCCTTTATTTTTTGAAACAGGGCCTCACTTAGCAGCTGAGGCTGGCCTCGAACCCGGATTCTCCAGTCTCAGCCTCCCAAATGCTGGGATTACAAGCATGCGCCACCACGCCCAGCTTAGCTGTTTCTCTTAACTAAAATTTATCTTCAGGTTAAGTAAAGTTAATATCACTGTATTTCAGTTAAGTTATTTCTGTATTATCCTAGAGTCTAGTTTACTGGGTAGCAGAGTCACACGGAAATACCAAAAGAGCTAATAAGATGAGAACATCAGTAATCAAGGCTAAAGTCAGGCATGGCCTAGAAATACAGTCAAAACATTTTCAAAACTATTCCAATTGATACCACATCCATATGTCTGAATTATTTTTCAGACTATTAATACTGCTCACTCTCAAATTCATCATTGCTGCCATATGAGTCGGCGGAGGCAGAGCTGGTTAAAATAACTCACCACGTTAGAATTTATCTGCAAGAAGTATATATAATTCAAAATGCAAACATTTGATTCTACTTTGTGTACCAGTTATACACAAAATGAAATTATAAGGAACATTTTTCCCTCCTGTGAAAACTGATCTAAGACAATTATCCTCATTTCCAAAAAATATGCAAGATGAAATAAAACAAACAACATAAAATCAGATCCCATAAAGAAGGGATCAGTGAGACATCCTCTTTCATCTGAGGCATGAAGTTTGGTTTGTCAGAGGTTCATTGAGCAGACTGATAACTCAGGGGTTTTAGAGGGCAGAAATCTACCTGGAACATGGGGTTCAGTCTTTTGGATGAGTCCTTTCCCTTCATTTATTTGAAACGAAATTGAGTACAGCCATCTTTATAAAGTATTATATTGTTACCTAAAAGTTGAAGTCAGTGGTAAACACCTCCAGGAGAGAAGGACACATGCACTATTAACTACACTCACATACAGAGTCTCAGCTGGGCTTGGGAATGTGACCTAGCGGAGAAAGGCTGAAAGGAATGTCCATTCATCAATTAAACAAATATTTGTTGAGTAACTGTATGCACCAAGCTTCATATTTCTTGCTCCTAATAGCCCTCTAAGTTTTCAGGTCATTTATTTTAAGGAGGGAAAATACAGTTTGCTATTTTTAAAACCCAAATATTTCAGTAAGAGAACTGATTTTGATTGTTGGTATAATGCATTTGAGAGTTTTATGGGGAGTGAAAGTTTAAAAAAATGAAGACATTTTGCCCTAAGATAAAACTGGCAATAAATCTGAGTAATAATCAATATACAACATCGAACTGATTCATCTTAATAGTAACATCTAATTCCAGTAAATGGATGCTTAAAATCTATTTAAAGTAGATTGCTAGTAAGAACTGATAAAGCCTTCTGTAGCTTCCTGTGTTCATTTATGA
>PVLC010044523.1:0-12128 GCA_004027655.1 Graphiurus murinus | reverse complement strand
ATCACATCAAAGTCAATCACTAAACTGACCTTGAGAAGGAGGGAGAAGGAGGGAGGGGGGTGGGAATTGGGGAAGGGTTAATGAGAAATGTGTGCATGGATGTCTTTACCTATACTAGCTTGTACCCAACAAAGATGTGTGATTAACCCTGTTGTACCCAAGAAATGTATAAAAATCCATGCTAAAAAATAAAAAAAATTAATAAAAAAAAACCGACTATGAATAAATTCACCATACAAGCCAGCTATACTCCTCCTAAGTATTGAAAGGGATTGAAATCAGAATATTATAGTGATACATGCATATCCATGTTTATAGCAGGACAATTCACAATAGCCAAATCATGGAACCAACATAGGTATCCACTGACAGATAAATGGGTTACAAAATTATGGAATATCCATACAATAAGCAATAAAGAAGAACAAAATTATGGCATTTTCAGGAAAATGGATGGACCTAGATAGTATTAAATGAGATTAGCCAGTCACAGAAAGTGAAGGGTCATATGTTTTTGCTCATATTCAGAAGCTAGAGAGTAATCAGGATACAAGAAAGACTTTAAATAATGGAAGAGAAACCCCGGTGGAGTGAGGGAAGTAGTCTAGGAGAGGGTGGAGTTAGCAAAGGAATCACTTCCACTAATGTTATGTACATATGTGAGAATACAAAAGTCAATCTCAATCTCATGTATGGGGAAGAGGAGGGAGTGGGAGGGAGCTGGGTAGAAGATCACCAAGTGCTATGTGCACATATGTCCCTATTACTCTGAAATACATTATGATGTGAGACTATAATGCACCAATAAAAGTATATGAAATACTAATAAAAGTATACAAAATAAATTAACATAATTAAGTTTTTAATTTAAAAAATCTGCTAAATATGAAATGGTTTCATTAGTAAGAAAACATTTTCTGTGATGAATTAAATACAGAATGATTAACAATAATAGACACTAATCCATGGTATAAACTTAATTATTGGACTTTTGTATGTTTTTAATTTTTTATCAGTTGCAGATTTTCTTGACTATGTGGATTCAGCTTGACATGACAGCAGCCATCTTGAGCTGCAATTAGATGGCTGCCCCAGAGTGACCCTGGTCAGTTTTTCTTGTGTAGCTTCCCAGAAAACTATATGTAGATAGCACTAGTAGAGTGGTACATGGAGATTTATAACCTAACCCTGGTGCCAGGAAGAACGTGCACTAGTCATTGGTTTAAGGGAAACTAGGAACATTCCTAATTTGGATAAAATCACTTTTGTCTTAATCAATATGTAGGCCCCTCCTTCTGACCCATCTTATGGGGATCTACTTAGACTTGTGGCTGCTGAGGGCAACACATCTGTCAGTAAGTCCCCAATAAACTGTGCCCTGTGAAATCCTGGATGTGTCTGTCTATCTTTCTTCAGTCTTCTGGCATCTTGGGGCCAGTTCTCATATGCCAGGACAAGGTTTTTCTGGGCATTGTTTTGAAGGGCAGCTGTTTGCTACAACAAAGAAACACAACTTCTTGCCACAGAGGAGTGATTGTAGTTGAATGGGCCAGTTCTGGCAATTGACTTTGTCAAATTATAAAGCATTTGTCTTCTATGTATTGAAGCAACTGTTTTTCTTTTTTATAAAGAATGCATAAAATTGGAATAACTCTCAGAATGGAATTCCTATATCTAACATTTATATTTACATGCACAATTTGGAAGGAATTCTCTTTTTGTTGGTTTTTATGCAAAACTCATCCATTTCAGCATCTCTGGTCAATGTAATTGTAGTTTTCTTTAGAACGATTGTTAGGACTCCAAAGATGTTTGGAGGATAATTGTAGTTCTCCTGCTTGGCTATAATCAGTTAATAATTGCATCAGTAAATCTATCCACAATTCAGAGTAAAATAAAATTTATATGAAAAACAGTGTCTAATTTCTTCAAATAATCTTTGCTTCATGTATCATAAGGTCTCACTCACTTACATCCACTCAGTGACAATAATTTGAGCAATAGCCTCAAAGACTTTAGGGATAAGGGATTCTTCTTTTTTTTTTTTGGAGAAGGGGGTGGGGGGCTGAGGATTGAACCCAATCTATCTCTGAGCCCTCTTCAGTTTTTAATTTTTGAAAAGGGCCTCACTAAGTTGCTAAGACTGGCCTTGAACCTGTAATCCTTGTGTCTCAGCCTCCCAAGTACTGGGATTACAGGCATGCACCACCACACCTGACTAGGGGATTCTTCTTTACACCAAGGATTGACAATCAAAGGTAGGTTTAAGTTCAGGAGGCATTACTCCAGGCTTCTTGACTTAAGATGCTCTTTGGCCAAACGAATCATTGTATTTGGCTGGTTTTGAGTACATACCCTGCAGCATAGCTGATCTCAGTAATCAAGTGTCTTTTTTCTCCTTCCTGTTCAAGAAGTACTTGGTATTTCATTTTCTCCATGGACCACTCCATACTTCTGCTTCCTTTTCACTTATTTTTAATCTTGTCAGAGTGCCTGCTCCCTGTGGTGCCTTCTCTCAGCTCTTCCCTTTGCGTTTCTCAGCTCCTGCATCTTAAAGGTTTTTTCCATCATATTTGCACAGCAAGGTGCTGCTCCTTCTTCCTCCACCTCACTACTCTGAGACTTCTTGGAAAATGCACAAGCCTTATGGCTACTTTTCCCCTTTTCCACCTACTAACCCAAGTAATATATTCATTTTGGGGCCCACAGTCAAAGATAGTTTCAGATTTTGGTCCTAAAACCCATAAGCCAACTTCTCAAAGCACATACCAGGATAGAAAACATTTTTTTTTAAAATGATACAAATAAATAGTCGCATTATGTGCTTCTATTATTTGCTGGCACTAAACAGGAACTTGCCCTGTAATCTAAAACTTAGGTATTTGTGATTTTAAATATGGAAAAAAAGCTTATTAACTGATTTGAAAGCATTACTTCTTGATTAAGGGTTAGGGTTAGGTATTTTCATCACAAAATAATTGGTCTCCTGAGAATAATAATACCTAAAACATATGAGATATATGGATTCTGATTTCCATGCAAAAATATGAAGTTATTTTACTTCATATTAAAATGAAGACCATATCCCATGAGACGAACTTATTTGTGTGTGTGTGTGTGTGTGTGTCTGTGTGTGTGTGTGTATGTATGTGTGTGGTACTGGGTATTGCACTCAGGAGCATTCTACCTCTGAGCTATACCCCCATCCCTTTTTATTTTTTGCTTTGAAACAGGGAATTGCTAGATTGATGAGAGTTTCACTACATTGCTGAGGCTTATCTTGAGCCTGCTAACCTCTTATCTCAGCCTCCCAAGAACTGAGATTACAGGTATATGCCACCATGCCCAGCCACACACTTACTTTTAACTTAATGCATAATAAAAATTGTTATATGACAACTGCTTAAAAAGTAAGAGCTGACTTTTTATTTTTAGTTTTAGTTTTTGGAGAACAAAATTCAGGATTTAATGGTCGCTAGGGAAAGACAACAAAGCTCCCATGATGGGAGGGGACCTGTAAAGGGGTGCCCTGATTTTTTAAAAAATATTATATCAAATAGATAGTATTTTTAAATGCCAAAATACAAATAATTCCCTTCTTATTTCTTTCCCTGATACACTTCCTTACCAGAATGAGAGTCTGTGGTTTGTGTTTCTTGGCTAACTCAATAATATCCACTCCGTTATAATAAAGATTTTCTAAACATCCATGAAAGTTTTCACGTGCAAATGCCAGGGAGCCTCCAGATGCTGGGATTCCTCCAAAGCTGATCTTAGAAAGAAAATTGAAAGCATTAAAAAAGTGATTCTTTAATGAATCTCTTGGCATATATGTGGTTAACTCCTCAAAACAATCCTAGATAACGCTGTGTTCTTTAGAATTATACCAAGACAAGAAAAATATCCCCCAGGAATCTGTTCATAGGTGCACAACAAATGTAATATACCAGATGGAATTTTAAAGGAGTAGATTTAATGATACTGTTTCCTGCCTTGAAATCTCATCACTTGTAGAAAATTTCTGAAGCCTAAACACTATGATGGCTTACTTCTTCTCATGAAGAAAACATGATCTATGATAATAAACACATAGTTTAGTAGGCCCTG
Organism: Graphiurus murinus; assembly: GCA_004027655.1. Lineage (NCBI taxonomy): Eukaryota > Metazoa > Chordata > Mammalia > Rodentia > Gliridae > Graphiurus > Graphiurus murinus. The sequence goes on along the minus strand of PVLC010044523.1, from coordinate 8,021 downwards.
GACAACCCCTTACTATTACTGTGCAGTAGTCAGCATAGGTCTGAATTACTATGCAATGGTATTTCTCTATAGGATTTTTTTTTTTTTTTTTTTGCAGCACTGGGGATTGAACTCAGGGGCATTCTATCTCTGAGCTATACCCTCAGCCCTATTTTTTATTCTTTATTTTGAAACCGAGTTGCACTAAGTTGCGGAGTGCCTCACTAGGTAGCTGAGGCTGGCCACGAATCCAGATCCTCTGGTCTCAGCCTCCCAGATGCTGGGATTACAAGTGTGCACCACCACGCCCGGCTCTCTCTATAGGATTTGATGTGTGGGTATAGAGGGGGGAGTACTGGAGAAGCCAGGGACATTCTACCTCTGAGCCACATCCCTAGCCCTATTTTATTCTTTATTTTTAAACAGGGTCTCATCAAGTTGTGGAGGGTCACACTAAGTTGCTGAGGCTGGCTGTGAGCCTACAATCCTCCTGTCTCAGCCTCTCATGTACTGGGATAACAAGCATGCATCACTGGATTTCTTTAGGTTATAATCCTACTTAAATTATAGAATGTATAATAACCTCGAAATTAAGATCCAAGTAACTGGATTCCCCCTTTGCCTGGAAGTGATGAGCGCGGTTGTCCAGGGTGAGGTTGACGTGTGCGTGGCTACGTTCGATCAGTACGGAGTGCCAGTGCTGGTCGTCCAGCAGGCTGCCCAGGGAGAGATCCATGTGAGCATCCACGGGGGGCCTGTTAGCATTGCCTTGAAGGAGAAAGCAGAACACTGAGTTGGAACGCTTGTTAGAAATCCTGCTTCATTTGTATTATAATTTATGTCCATACTTCCAGCCCATGTTGTTGTCATCTGACTTTCTCTTCATCTTGAACATGGTATCTTTACACCTTTTGTTATTTCCTTTTCATTCATTTTTGAAGTTGCATTTTTAGTGATTCACTTTTTATTACTTTCCATAACATTCACATTTGGCTTGCAAGTATATGCTTTGCTAGGAAATCAGGATCAACGCCAGCTCGTAATTTCATAGCAACTATTCTTATCTGTATGATTACATATAATCATACTATACCATAGATTATATATAATGCACTTTTAATGGCCTTCTTGCACAGTTGTCAAAATAGATGCTGTTTACACAAATTACACTTGAAATATGTACTTTTTTTAGCGAGGTTCTTAGACTTTCATTTATGTTTTCCCATGACAATTCTAATCTGCACTCACTACCCCAGAGTAACTATTAGCATTGTCTTTTAACTCCAAAGATGTTCTGGTTTCCATGATAAATTCCATGGTCCCTGTAACTATGAAAAGGTTAAGTACCAACAGATGTATTTTCATCTACACAGGTCTTTTTTTTTTTTTTTTAAACTGGTACGAATTTACAAATATTTTTTACCTGAATTAAGATAAAAGACAAGTTTTCCTTTCATTAATTCTAGAGTCATGTGATGTCCATGTTGTCCTTCTCTGTGAAGTAGAATTCCATTGTTCTGCATGGTTTTAAATTTCAGAGAAATAACATCTCGTATTGGTCTTACAGATTGCTTATCAACTTTGTATAGCAGAGTACTTTGTCCATCAAAATAAGCCACTTCAGATCCTAGGAAAGAAGATACTAAAAGTAATTCTTAATATATTATGCTGTACATTAGCACTTTGAAAATATATGCATCAATATACCACAACACACACATATAAACATATATTTCTTTCTGCTCATTGAAGAGAAACATTGACAATAGTATAATTTCTGTTTGTATCAAAAATTGATATACTCAATACCCACTGGTAGACTTTTGTAACATTTTCCAAATTCATCATCTTGAAATACTTTTATTAATCTATTCCCATTGGCTCTTATCTTCATAGTGTCTTATATCTTTGTGTTCTGTTTGATTAAAAAATGAAGAACAATGCTGCATTTCTATATCATTAATTCTTTACTTCAAGATCATCCTTAAAGAAATATCGGTATCACTCAACTTCAATGACTTATTCATTCATAGCAGCTTTGACTTCTCTTGATTCTTATACATACACACACTTTAGCAAAGATTTTTCTGTTTGTTAAAGATACACACACACACACACACACACACACACACACACACACACATCCTGATGGTTCCGTTTCTCTGGAGAACCCTAGCTAATTTTCTTGTTTGGTTGCTTTGTTGTGAGAGCATGACTTCAATAATACTATTTTGAGTCTTCCAGCTACAACCTGTCACAACTACAGTCCTGTCATTTTCTTTCAGCTGTCTAACAGTGTCGTACAATTTCACCATAAAGGTCACAAGCTATCAGTTCATAAAAAAAAAGAAAAAACAAAAAACCAAGTGTGTTTTTATCAATAATGCAAAAAAAAATCTGTCAAAACCAATTCATGATTGAACAGTAGACATACAAAAATGTAATGTTGTGCAGAAAAATCTCTTGCTTTTGCTTTTTCTCAAAAAATATAAAGAAGAAATTATCTTCAGATAAAATATACTTGTTAAATAAAGATGCATGAAAATATGAAGCTATTTTAAACTGACTAGCTGATATCATTCAATCTGAGATAGATTATTTGCCATTTAATTTCATGAAAGCATTACTGTTTGTCTTGTGCATGATTATCCATTTCATCCAAATTATAAAAAATTCACACAACATATTGCACCTCAAAAAATCATCCACTAGCTACTATTTGAATTTTTTTTTTTTTTTTTTTTGTGGTACTGGGGATTGAACCCAGAGGCATTCTACCTCCAAACTACATCCTCAGCCCGATTTTATTTCTTATTTGAAAATGGGATCTCACTAGGTTGATGAAAGTCTCACCACTTGCTGAGGTTATCCTCAAACCTGTGATCCTCCTATCTCAGCCTCGCAAGTACTGGGATTACAAGCGTGCACCACCATGCCCAGCTACTATTTGAAAATTTACAAGTCTGATTTTCTCACTTTGGGTAAAAAATTAATATATCCAGTACATACTGTATATGTGACACTACATTCCGTATAAAATACCTGTAAACTCAGCAATTGTTCCTTGTTATATAATTCACTTTATGCGCATGGTTGAAAACAAAAATCACTGTCAAACCCACATGATTATAAGATGGCAACAAACTAAGGAAAACTTCTAAAGATTGAGTAAAGTCTCACATTTTGGCTATGCATTGCTTCTTTTATGTGTTGCTTAAAGACAGTGCTAATATTTGGGCTTTTAGGGTTTTTAGTTGGCTAACAAAATGTTTTGTTTCTGAAAAGGTCATGCCTGGATTATTTTGATCTGTTTTCTTCTTTTTTTTTTGTTTTTTCCTCATCCTCACTGTGGCTACTGTTCACCTGTAATAGCAATATTGATCTTCCAAGATATGTGAAAGATATTTCCTGAACCAGTTTCCTCAGGCAAAATGGAAGAGTGAAAAAGTTATCAAGCAGGAGACATAGAGCAATGGCCTTGAATCTCTTGTTCTTTAGCTAATGATGCTTTGACCTTCTGTCCATTCTGATTGCTAATGCTTTTATCTAGAAATTTAACCACATTCTTTTAACACAATATGTATATTTTTAAACAAAAAAAATCAATAAAATAAATTTGAGATTAAAAAAACAGCAAAAATTACTCAAGCCTTATTTGTGAAGTCAATACTCGTAAAATTGGAAGTAAACAAAAGATCATGTTTTGGGTAGAGAGCACATAGCTCCATAAGTAAGCAGCAACCAGGCCTCAACCAGGCCTTACAAGGTGCTGGCTAGTGAGGGAACCACCCACCTGATCTCTCTCCAGTGTGATCTACTTATTGGAGAAGTAAACCTTCAAGGCATAGAGCTCAGGTTTAAAAGCAAACCTCTGCTGGGTATGGTGGTGCATGGCTGTAATTTCAATACTTGAGAAGCTGAGACAGGAGGATCAAAGATTTGAGGCCAGCCTCAGCAACTTAGCAGGACCCTCAGCAACTTAGACCCTGTTTGTTTGTTTATTTGTTTGTTTGTTTTGGCACCAAAACAAACCCAGGGGCATTCTACCTTCCAGCTATACTCCCACACTACTCCTTTTTTTTTTGTTTTGTTTTGAAACAGGGTCTTGCTATGTTCTGAGGCTGGTTTTGAACCTGTAATCCTCCTGTCTCAGCCTCCCAAGTGATAGGATTACAGCCATGTACTATCAAGCCCAGCTAAGACTCTGTTTCAAAAGAAAACATTTTAAAAGGCTGGGGGTGTATCCCAGAGGTAGAATGTCCCTATGTTTAATCCACAGTAACCCCCCCCCCAAAAAAAAAACCTAAATAAATGAATAAATAAATGTAAAATTCTTCTCTACTTATCCACAAAGATTATGTTTTTAGCAATTAAGCCAAGCGTGCTGGCCCATGCTTGTAATTCCAGTATTTGGAAGGTTGAGACAGGTAGATCACAGGTTCATGGCCAGCCTCAGCTACTTAGTGAGGTCCTTCACAACTTAGTGAGACCCTATTTCAAAATAAAGAATAAAAAATAGGGCTGGAGGTGTAACTCAGAGGTATAATGCCTCTGGTTTCAATCCCCAGTACCAAAAAATAGATAGATAGATAGATATAGATAGATAGATAGATAGATAGATAGATAGATAGATTTAGCAATTAAACTCTTATAAGAGCAAATAAGAATTTTTTAGCCATAAACAAGACAAGGAATCCACTAGAATATGTATTTCAACCTAGACACTAAAATAATACCATTCAGTATTACATTTCACTATAATCTTTCATCAGAAAACTGTTAGGAAAAAAATTTCGTTGCATGAAATTCAATTATGTAAATAGGAAATGTAGAAGAATATGGACAATTAAGATCACTTATGGTTATAACAGAAATCCAAACTTCCTCAAATTCTTCAGAGCATAAGACCTGACAGTGAAAACAAATGGAGGGGACTTTTCACTCTTGGCTTCAAATAGAAAGCGTTTCTATAATTTTATATGAATTTAGCTTACAATCGTTGATTTTATTAATTGGGGTTATAGTTTTGACTGCTGAGATTTTATCATTAACAATGCAGGCCCCCTTCTGTGTTAATATACCACCATGAGATCAGAAGTTTGTACTTACATATTAAGATTCTCTTGTTCTAGTTTCACTACTAGCCCTTCTCTTTTCTTTCTTTCTTTCTTTCTTTTTTTTTTTTTTTTTTTGGTGCACACTATAAAATAGGATAGTCGTTTAGAAGACCGGCCAAGGAGTTATACTGATAGGGTGGAATCCTCCTGCATAGGTTACACCTCCTCTCTGAGCCTCAGTTTCCCCATCTGTAAGTGAATTCAGCTCTTACACAAGGTCGTGGTGAGAATGACCTGACTCATGCTTGTGCTCAGCCCACCGGGAGCCTCAGGGGCTTTTGCTTCATTGTGATCATCAGAGTACCGGGCAGAGAAAAGAGGTGGGAATTAGTTGAAAATGGCACATGGAGGGTTTGTAGAGAAGTGGACAGCTTGAAATGGTAACAAAGTTAATTTTTGAGGGACACGGGGTGTCTTTGATTTCAGGTCACATGGTTAGATCCCACCCATTACAGCCATCTCCACTTCTGTGGCCCTGCTCTGCCAGCCAGCTCCTTCCTCAGCTGACACACTTAAGTGGTTGGTGACCGGAGTCTCACTCAGAAGCATGTCCACCTCATCTTCCCATGTTAGAGGCCAGTGAGAGCACAGAAATGATACTTGAAGATTGTTGGCAAAATCAAAACATCACCACACTTCCCCCAAATACTGAAAAGAGCTAAAGACAGGGGTACTCAACAGTTCACAAATACTAATTCCTGTAAGATGAAGAATTTTGTCAGAGACAATATTCACATGTCTCAGAAAAACTGTCAGGAGTGATTTTGCTAAAATGTGTGTTATGTCCCCATCCTGCAGCTAACGGTCACCAAAGCCCTACCATGTGGCACGTGCCAGGGGGAGGGGGAGGCAGAAGGCAATGAACCACTTTTATGGAAGATGCAGCATAGAAAGGAGGATGTAGCGGGATGGAGTAGCACATGCCTATAATCTCAGTAATGGGAGGCTCAGACTGGATGATTGCAGGTTCGAGGCCAGCCTTAGCAACTTAGTGAGACCCTGTTTCAAAATAAATATAAAGGGCTGGGGGTGTAGCTCAGAGGTAGAGTGCCCCTGAGTTCAATCACCAGTACCAAAAATAAAATAATAAAATAAATTAAAATGAGAGAGAATGGAGGTTGTAGATCCTGAAATATGATTACTGCTGCTACATTCACAGTGCACTTCTGTATACAGGACCTTGGTTTGCAGTGACTTTTAACAAAGAATGAGAAGATGTCTGTGTACTTCAGACTCCTGTAGACTGTGAAATCTCCGAAAAGCCAAGGCAGAATGTTGATTTCACTTGTTATTTCCTTTAACCATATTTTTACTTCCTCATGTTTTACATCCAAAACCAACCAACCTTCCTTCCTTCCTTCCTTCCTTCCTTCCTTCCTTCCTTCCTTCCTTCCTTCCTTCCTTCCTTCCTTCCTCTCTCTTTCTCTTTTGTTTTTCTTTCTTCCTTCTTTTTCAGTGCTTGGTATCAAAAAGTCCTTTCAACTCTAATATTTCATTATGAGCTTCTAAATAGGAACATACCTCATCCTAAGCCTGCCTGTGTCTCTCTCATGGGAAACATGTCAACATCTAAAATAAAGTATTGTTTGAAAAATCAGCATGATACCTAAATACAACAACCCAACAAAAACAGTTGTTCCACCAAAATGTTTCTAATGTGCTCTAAGAATTGCTCTCATTTCAATTGGCTAGAAATAATCAGTCAGAGATTTGGAAACATGAGCCCCAATTAAATGATGGATCAGCATTTCCATGTGTAAGGTTCAGAAATGTGCATATTTAATCAGCTAACCAGGTATTTGTCCTGTAACTAAAGCTTTAGGATGGTATATCAGGGAAAATGGGTAGATTACTCAAGTTAATCTTCTAAATAAACTACACATTGATTTCATTGGGATTAAGATTAAATCAATTCAGAAACATGAATGTCAACTTTATAGAAATGTAATTTATATACAATATAATCCCCTCATTTAAGGTTAAAGATCAATATGTAGATACCTGAGAAATAGCCTCCCCCCCCCAAAAAAAAAATCCAAGGTATAGAATATTTCATATCAACTCACTAATTGCCATTTCTCTTCATATCTGTCTTTCCCCAGTCCCACCACCTCAGACCCAGACCCCAGCTACAAATGATCTGCTTTCTGTAACAAGAGATTGATTTTGCCTGTCCTACAATTGTAGGTACTTGCATTAACCGATGTGTTCTTCTGTGACTGGATTCTTTTGCTGGACATAGTATTTCTGAGACACATGGGCACTGTTACATAGAGCAATAGTTGTTTTTCTTGATTGCTGCAGGGTACTCAGTTGTATGACAATTTGTTGATCCACTTGTCTATTGATAGATATTTGAGCTGTTATGAAAATTCACATACACACTTGGTAAACATATACACTCATTTCTCCTTAGTAAATATGTGGGAGAGGGATTACTATATATAGTAAATATATGTTTTAGAAGAAATGCCAAAATAATTTTTTTAGAGTGATATATCATTTTTACATATGAGAGCCCCACATCCTTACCAGACACCTGGTGTTTTTATTCCTTTAAAATTCTTAACCATTCTGGTGGATGTATAGTGGTTTATCATTTGGATTCATATCTTTCTCTAATGAGTAGTGATGTTAGTTAGTATTCATGTAATGATTTATTGGGACAACATTGATTTTATAGAACTGATTGCTCATCTGGAATATTTGGATAATAATAATTGCCTTTCCAACTACACAAAGATCTATCAAAAATACCAAATGAAAATAAGGAAATATAGCTGTAGAGTTTTATTTGCTATTATTACTGAAATTATTACTGCTTTTGAATAATAAAATCTATAGCAACCTAATATCAAAGATATCTGCCTTACCTGAATTGTTAACATAAAAGTGAAATTAATAACTTAAATTTGAATTTATTAT
>PVLC010044522.1:0-12133 GCA_004027655.1 Graphiurus murinus | reverse complement strand
AAAAAAAAAAAAAAAAAAAAAAAAAAAAAAAAAAAAAAAAAAAATGGGACTGGGTGTAGCTCAGAGTTAGAATGCCCCTGAGTTCAATCCCCAGTATGGCAAAATAATAATAATAATAATAAATTAAAAAAAATAAAGAAAGAGGGCTAGGATGCCAGGTGTGGTGGTACACACTTGTAATCCCAGTACTTGGGAGGCTGAGACCAGAGGATCTGGGTTCACGGCCAGCCTCAGCTACTTAGAGCCCCCTGCCAAAAAAAAGATGTGTGTATGTATATGTGTGTGTGTGTGTGTGTGTGTGTGTGTATATATATACACACACACATACAGGACTGGGGTGTAGTTCTCAGGTAGAATGCCCCTGAGTCCATTCCCCAGTACTGCAATCCCCAGTGGCAGTGTTTGGGGAAAGTCTATGGAATTCGATTTTCCTGGCTCCTTCTGGCCCCTGTCACCTCTAAAGAGATCCAAGCACTTTTCACCCTAGTGACATCACTTTAGTAATCAGAAGAAGCAGGGTAGGCTTTGCCCGTTTTATAGATGTGGAAGTTGGGATGCACAGAAGAGAAACTACTCCTTGCTCTACCACTTGCGCTATCTGGGTGTGTAACCATTTGTTTCCATCTGTATCTCTTCCGCCCTCCGCAGGGGAGGGAGGGGTGGGTGCTACCCTGCCGCTTCTTCCCGGAACCTGTACGCTCACTTGGTTCAGAGCCAGTGCTTCTGGGAACACACCCTCTGGGCTCAGTCCCCCTCAGGAATGCTGACATTTATGGGACACACTGGTGAGGTGATTGGGAGCCGGAGACTGACATGCAAAGCCCAAAGAGACTGGGAATTGGTTTTTTTTTTTTTTTTTTTTTTGTGGTACTGGGGATTGAACTCAGGGGCATTCTACCTCCTAGCTACACCTCCAGTCCCATTTTTTATTCTTTATTTTGAAACCAAGTCTCACGAAGTTGCAGAGGGTCTCACTAGGTAGCTGAGGCTGGCTGTGAACCCGGATCCTCCAGTCTCAACCTCCCAAATGCTGGGATTCCCACCACGCCTGGCTGGGAATTGGGGTTGAAAGGGAGAGGCAGGGATATTTCAGGGGCTACTGGCACCTTTGCCTAACTTCTTCCTCTAGTGGGTAGGTAGATTGGATGTCATTTTCTTTTTGTGTGTGTGTGTGTGTGTGTGTGTGGTACTAGGGATTGAACCCAGAGGTATTCTACCTCCAAGCTACACCCCAGCCTTATCTTTTATTCTTTATTTTGAAACATGGTCTCACTAAGTTTTAGAGGGCCTCACTAAGTAGCTGAGGCTGGCCTCAAATCTGGATCCTCCTGTCTCAGCCTCCCAAATGCTGGGATTACAGCGTGTACCACCACGCCTAACTAGATGTCATTTTTTTTTGCGGTACTTGGGGATGGAACCTGGGAGCATTCTACCTCCACACTATACCCTCAGCCCTATTTTTTATTCTTTATTTTGAAACAGGGCGTCACTAAGTAGCTGAGGCTGGCCATGAACCCGGATCCTCTGGTCTCAACCTCTCATCTCTCTTTCTTTCTTTCTTTATTTTTTGCGGTACTGGGGATTGAACTCAGCGGCATTCTACCCCCGAGCTATACCCCCAGCCCTAGTTTCTATTCTTTATTTTGAAACCAAGTCTCACTAAGTTGCGGAGTGCCTCACTAGGTAGCTGAGGCTGGCCGAGAACCGGGATCCTCTGGTCTCAGCCTCCCGAATGCTGGGATTACAAGCGTGCGCCACCACGCCCGGCTATCTCTCGCTTTCTACTGAAGGTTGGACCCAGAGGCATTCTACTTCCTAGCTTCATCCCCAGCCCTATTTTTTTTTTTTTTTTTTTTTTTTTTTTTGGTGGTACTGAGGATTGAACTACCTCCGAGCTACACCCGCCAGCCCTATTTTATTTTATATATTTATTTATTTATTTGCTACTGGGAATTGAACTCAGAGGCATTCTACCTCCAAGCTACATCCTCAGCTTGATTTTATTTCTTGTTTGGAAACAGGGTCTCACTAGGTTACTGAGAGCCTTGATAAATTGCTGAGGCTGGGTTTGAACCCACAATCCTCCTTTCTCAGCCTCCCAAGTACTGATTATAAGCATGCGCCACCACACCCAGCCTTTTCTTTCTTTCCTTATTTTGCGATACTGGGGATTGAATTCAGGGGCATTTTACCTCCGAGCTATACCCCCAGCCCTATTTTTTATTCTTTTCTTTTTTTGCGGTACTGGGGTTTGAACTCAGGGGAATTCTACCTCCGAGCTATACCCTCAGCCCTATTTTTTTTTTTTTTTTGTGGTACTGGGGATTGAACCCAGGGACATTCTACCTCCGAGTTACACCCCCAGTCCTATTTTTTTATTCTTTATTTTGAAACCAAGTCTCACTAAGTTGTGGAGTGCCTCAGTAGGTAGCTGAGGCTGGTCGCGAACCCCGATCCTCCGGTCTCAGCCTCCCAAATGCTGGGATTACAAGTGTGCGCCACCACGCCCGGCTCCTTTATTCTGAAACAGGGTCTCACTAAGCTGCTGAGTGAGGCTGGCCTCAAACCTGAGATCCTCCTGTCTTAGCCTCCTAAGTACTGGGATTGCAAGCGTACACCACCATGCCCGGCTCCCCAGCCCTCCCTGTTTTATTATTTTACTTATTTATTATTTTTATAGTACTAGGGATTGAACCCAGGGGCATTCTGTTGCCTAGCCTCACCCTCAGACCCTCAGCTCTTTTTTTTTTTTTTTGGCAGTTCTGGGGATTGAACGATTGAACTCAGGGACATTCTACCTCTGTGCTACCCCCAAAACTATTTTTTTTTTTTTTGTGGTACTAGGGATTGAACTCAGGTGCATTCTACCTCTGAGCTATAACCCCAGCCCTATTTTTTATTCTTTATTTTGAAATAGGGTCTCACTGAGTTGCATAGTGCCTCACTAGGTAGTTGAGGCTGGCCTTGAACCCGTATCCTCCGGTCTCAGCCTCCCAAATGCTGGGATTACAAGCGTGTGCCACCATGCCCAGCTTATTTTTTTATTCTTTATTTTGAAATAGGGTCTCACTAAGTTGCGGAGAACATCACAAAGTAGCTGAGGCTGGCCGCAAACCCGGATCCTCCGGTCTCAGCCTCTCAAGTACTGGGATTACAAGCATGCACCACCATGCCTGGCCCCAGTCCTATTTTTTATTCTTTATTTTGAAATAGGGTCTCAGTAAGTTGCGGAAGGCCTCATTAAGTAGCTGAGGCTGGCAACAATCCCAGATCCTCTTGACTCACCCTCCCAAGTACTGGGATTACAAGTGTGTGTCACCACGCCTGGCTATTTTTTATTTTGAAAAAGTGTCTCACTAAGTTGCCAAGGCTGGCCTTGAATCTGCGATCCTCTTGTCTCAGCCTCCCAAACTGGGATTATAGGGGTGTGCCACCATATCCTGCTTACCTATCAAATTTCACAGATGGGAAAACGAAGGCTTGAACAGGTTAAGAAGTGTGCTGAGCAGAGCATGGTGGGAGCACACCTGTAATCCCAATACTTGGGAGGCTGAGACAAGAGGATCACAAGTTCAAGGACAGCCTCAGCAACTTAGTGAGGTATTCAGCAACTTAGCAAGACCCTGTTTATTTATTTTTTTTAAGTTATCATAATTTTTTAAAAATTAATTAATTAATTAGTTTTTCAACATGGATTTTTATATGTTTCTTGAGTACAACAGGGTTACATAGACATTTATGACATGTCAATCATTGTCAGAACACAAATAGCACCACTTCTTTGTTTTACACGTATAGCCCACATTCTTAACATAGCCTGGTAAAGCAAACTTTCTAGTCATAAAACCATATTCCTTTAGGGTCATATATTTACTTTCTAAGAAGCAGGAAGGGGAAGACCCTGTTTAATAATAAAATATAAGCCGGGTGTGGTGGCACACGCTTGTAATCCCAGTACTTGGGAGACTAAGACCGGAGGATCCCAAGTTCTCGGCCAGCCTCAGCTACTTAGTAAGACCCTCCACAACTTAATGAGACCCTGTTTCAAAATAAAGAAAAAATAGGGCTGGAGGTGTAGCTTAGAGGTAGAATGCCCCTGGGTTCAATCCCCAGTACTGCAAATAAATAAATAAAATATAAAAAGGGCTGGGGGTATAGCTCGGAGCTAGAATGCCCCTGAGTTCCATCTCCATCACCCCACAAAAATAAAAAAAGTAAAAAGAAGTATGCTGTGACCGATGACTGTGATTTCCCCATTGCCTTTTGGACAAATCTGCCCAGGAGAGTGGGGTTTATTTCAAGCCTCTGAAAAAGGAGGGTGTCAAGTTCACTTTGGGCTCTTTGATGAAAACCTGTTCAAGGTTCGCCTGTGCACAGAGGCAGCTCTGTGATTTTCCAGAAAGGTATCTAGGCATGGATGGCAGGGGTGCTAGAAGCCAAGGGCCAGGTCTTCAGATATTATTTGGCACGGTCCTTCCTTTGTCCTTTTTTCTGCTCCAGAATTTTGAGCTCTTCTGGCTGAATTCACTGTGTCAGGCATTTACTAGAGCCTTACCAATTGATCCTGATAATAAAACAGCTAACATTTATTTTATTGAGCAGTTACTTTGTATCAGTTTCCTAGAGCATCATAACAAATTACCATACACTGGATGGCTGAAAACAACAGGAACTTACTCTCTTCCAGTTCAGGGGCCCAGAAGTCTGAAATCAAGGTGTTGGCAGGGCCAGGGCCTGAGGTTCTAAGGAAGAATCCGTTGAGCCTCGATCTCCTAGCTTCTGGGGACGTTAAATAATACTTAGTGTTCCTTGGCACCCAAGGGCATTCTATCTCTGAACTACACCCCCAGTCCTAGTTTTTATTCTTTTATTTTGAAATGAGGTCTCACTAAGTTGCAGAGGGCCTCACTAAGTAGCTGAGGCTGGCTGCGAACCCAGATCCTCCTGTTTCAGCCTCCCAAAGCACGGGATTACAGGATGTGGTGGCACCTGCCTGTAATCCCAGTACTTGGGAGGCTGAGACAAGAGAATTATACGTTCGAGGCCAGCCTCGACAATTTAGTGAGGCCCTGGGCAGTTTATTAAGACCCTATTTCAAAATAAAATAGACTTGGGAGCCGGGTGTGGTGGTGCACGCTTGTAATCCCAGCATTTGGGAGGCTGAGGATCCGGGTTTGCAGCCAGCCTCCGGAGTAAGGCACTCCGCAACTTAGTGAGACCCCGTTTCAAAATAAAGAATAAAAAATAGGGCTGGGGATTTAGCTCGGAGGTAGAATGCCCCTGAGTTCAATCCCCAACACCGCAAAATAAATAAATAAATAAAATAAAATAGACTTGGGGCCAGGCGTGGTGGTGCATCCTGAGCATGGTGACGCATGTTTGTAATCCCAGTACTTGGGAGGCTGTGACAGGAGGATGGCAGGTTCATGGACAGCCTCAGCTACTTAGTGAGGTCCTCTGCAACTTAGTGAGATCTTGTTTCAAAAAAGAAAAAAATAGGGCTAGGGGAGTGTAACTCGGAGGTAGAATGTCCCTAGGTTCAATTCCCAGTACCACAAAAAAAGGGGGGGCTGGGGTGTAGCTCAGAAGTAGAATGCCCCTGGGTTCAATCTCCAGTACCACTGCCAAAAAAAAGAAAAAAAAAGACACCAGTCATAACCAATACCCTAATCCAGTATGACCTCATTTTAACTTGATTACATTTGCAATGACCCTGTTTCCAAGCCAGGCCACACTCTCAGATTCTGGGTGAACATGAATTTGGGGGGACACTGTACAGCCAAGTACAGCTGTGTACCAGGCGCGACACTAAGTAATTTGCTACATTATCTCATTAACCATCGCTGGGGTTATTCTACTGTTATCATTCCCATTTGACAGACAAACCTGAGGTTTAGAGATATCAAGTAGCTTTTACTCAGTGAGGAAATGACAGAGTGGAATTTGACCCAGGTCCATGCCTCAGAAGCCAGTTCTCTTGGGGGTTTACTGAAGTGATGTGCTGTCTCTAAGATTCTACACGAGAATCCTAGAACGGAAGGGTGCTTTGGGAGGTCAGGTGGAACTCCTGTGACCTGCCTCCGCAGGTAAGAGTCTTCCCTGATCTGCCTTTGGAGGAAAAAGTCAATGTCATGGACTCTTGCGTGCCGTGCCGTCCTGAGTTCTAGAGAGATGGAAGGAGGAAGGACTGATATGATCCTGTCTCCCCCACTTCAGCCTGTTCTCCCTGAGCCACTGTTACCCCTAAAACGCTTTGTGTCTTATCAGTCCCGTGTGTGTGTGTGTGTGTGTGTGTGTGTGTGTGTGTGTGTATTGAACCCAAGGCCTCACTCATGCTAAGCACGTGTTCCACCGCTGATCTACGCCCCAGCCAAGCCCTCTAATTACAAAGAAATCTTGGAGCCCGGTGCTGTGGTGCACTCCTGTAATCCCAGTACTTGGGAGGCCGAGACAGGAGGATTGCAGGTTTGTGGCCAGCCTCAGGAACTTAGTGAGGCTCTCAGCAACTAAGTGAGACTCTATTTAAAAAAAAAAATAAAATAGGGCTGAGAGACTGGGGGGTATAGCTCACAGGTAGAATGCCCCTGGAGTGAAACACCAGTACACCACACACACACACACACACACACACACACACACACACACACACAGCCAACCTCATTAACCTCGTGAGGCCCTCTGCAATTTAGTGAGACCCTGTTTAAAAAAATAGGGCTGAAGACGTAGTTCAGAGGTAGAATGCCCCTGGGATCAATCCCCAGTACCCCCCCCACACACACACACACACGGCCAGGACAATGATACCCAGTACTTGGGAGGCTGAGACAGAAGGATTGCAAGTTCAAGGCTAGCCTCAGCAACTTAGTGAGACCCTGTTTTAAAATTAAAAAAATAAGCTGGGCGTGGTGGTGCACGTTTGTAATCCCAGCATTTGGGAGGCTGAGACCGGAGATCTGGGTTCGCCGCAGCTACCTAGTGAGGCACTCCGCAACTTAGTGAGACTCGGTTTCAAAATAAAGTATAAAAAATAGGGCTGGGGGTGTAGCTCGGAGGTAGAATGCCCCTGGGTTCAATCCCCAGTACTGCAAAAAAAAAAAAAAGAATAAAAAAAATAGGGCTGGGGGTATAGCTCGGAGGTAGAATGCCCTTGAGTTCAATCCCCAGTACTGCAAAAATAAATAAATAAATAAAATAAATAAATAAATAAAATTTAAAAAATAAAATAGGAGCCAGGTGTAGTGGTACATGCTTGTAATCCCAGCTCTTGGGAGGCTGAGACCAGAGGATCCAGGTTCGCAGCCAGCCTCAGCTACTTAGTGAGGCACTCCACAACTTAATGAGACACTGTTACAAAAATAAAGAATAAAAAAAATAGGGGCTGGGCGTGTAGTTTGGAGGTAGAATGCCCCTGGGTTCCATCCCCAGTACTGCAAATAAATAAATAAATAAATAAATAGGGCTGGGGGTATAGCTCAGAGGTAGATTGCCCCTGGGATCAATCCCTAGTACCCAAACCAAACAAAAAACAATCTTGGGCCCAAGTGTGGGGGTACACGTCTGTAATCCTAGCAACTCTGGAGGCTGAGACATGAGGATGGGAAATTTCAGGACAGCTTGGGAAACTTAGTGAGGCCCTGTCTCAAAATATAAGCTGAAAGCCGGGCGAGGTGGCACACACCTGTAATCTCTGTACTTGGGAGGCTGAGACAGGGGGATCACAGGTTCAAGGACAGCCTCAGCAAGTAGTGAGACTTTCATCAATATTGTGAGACCCTGTTTCAAAATAAGAAATAAATCAGGCTGGGAGTATAGCTCGAAGGTAGAATGACTCTGGGTTCTATCCCAAATACCACACACACACACACACACACACACATATATTTGTGTGTGATGGTACATGCCTGTAATCCCTGTATTTGGGAGGCTGAGACAGGAGGATTGAAGGTTTGAGGCCAGCTTCAGCAACTTAGCGAGATCCTGTTTCAAAATAAAAAATAAAAAGGGCTGGGGGTGTGGCTCATAGGTAGAATGTCTCTGGGTTCAATCCCTAGTACCACAAAAAATTAATTAACTAATTAAAATGAACAGGGCTGCCAGGCGTGGTGGCTCACGCTTGTAATCCCAGCATTCGGGAGGCTGAGACCGGAGGATCCGGGTTCGAGGCCAGCCTCAGCTACCTAGTGAGGCACTCCGCAACTTAGACTCGGTTTCAAAATAAAGAATAAAAAATAGGGCTGGGGGTATAGCTCAGAAGTAGAATGCCCCTGAGTTCAATTCCCAGTACAGCAAAAAATAAATAAATAAAAAAAAAATAAACTAAAATGAACAGGGCTGAGGGGTGGCTCAGGGGCAGGGACCTCAGGGGAAGGGCCTGCGGGGAGGCGCTTGGGCAGGAGCAAAGATCCCAGAGTCCTGGTCAATCAACCAGACATTCATCTCATACCCATTGGCTGCCAGTGCCGAGGGCACCTCAGGGTCCTGGCTTTCAGGGACTCGCCATCTTTGGGGATGACAGGTAAACCTACCGAGTGAGAGGCGTCAGTAGGGTGAGTAATCACAGAGGATCTGACCGTAGCGGCAGGAGGCTGGCGGTGGGGAGCGGCACCCCAGGTTGGGATGATCTGAGAAGGCTTTGGAAGAAGGTGGGACGTAAGCCAGTTCCTGAAAGAGGCAGTGACTTTCTGGGTCACCCATTTTTAAACAAGGAGGATCCTGGCTGCATAGGAACTTTTGAGGTATGCTGGCAGAGGAAGGAATTTCCAGGCTGCTTTACTAAAGTCTAGTTATGGAAATAATAATAGCTGGGTGCAGTGGTGCACATCTGTAATACCTGCTACTTGGGTGGCTGAGGCCGGAGGATGGCCAGCCTGGGCAATTCAGCCAGACCCTGCCTCAAAATAAAAATAAAAAGAGCCAGGCGTGCGTGGTGGTGCACGCTTGTCATTCCAGTACTTGGGAGGCTGAGATGGGAGGATCCGGGTTCATGGCCAGCCTCAGCTACCTAGTGAGGCCCTCCGCAACTTAGTGAGACCCTGTTTCAAAATAAAGAATAAAAAATAGGGAAGCCGGGCGTGGTGGCGCACGCTTGTAATCCCAGCATTCGGGAGGCTGAGACCGGAGGATCCGGGTTCGCGGCCAGCCTCAGCTACCTAGTGAGGCCCTCCGCAACTTAGGGAGACTTGGTTTCAAAATAAAGAATAAAAAGTAGGGCTGGGGGTGTAGCTCGGAGGTAGAATGCCCCTGAGTTCAATCCCCAGTACCACAAAAAAAAAAAAAAAAAAAGAATAATAGGGCTGGGGGTGTAGCTCGGAGGTAGAATGCCTCTGGGTTCAATCCCCGGTACTGAACAATAAAATAAAAAAGGCTGGGGCTGTAGCTTGGTGGTAGATGCCCCTGGGTTCAACCCGCACCTCCGTGTACTTATTTAACTTCACAGCAGACGCAGTTTTCTGTCAGGTAGTTTTTGGCTTTTTGTTTTAGTTTTTTCCACCATGGTCACGTATACAGTGTTCAGAAAGTTACAGTACTGTTGGGCTTGGGATGAGCAGAACAGTCGCTTCATGGTCTGGGGTCCACTTTCAGCTCTGAGCTCTCCTCACAGGTCCACGTGTGTGGGGTCGGGGTTCTGGGGACTGAGCCCGTTTTATCTCTCATCTACACCTCCAGCCCTTTCTATTTTTTTCTTTTGAAACAGGGTCTTCCTGGATTGCTGAGAGTCTCGCTACTTTGCTGAAACTGTCCTCAAACCTCTGATCCTCCTATTTCAGCCTCCCAAATCCTGGGATTACAGGCATGCCACCATGCCTGGTGTACAGATTGACTCTTTTGTGTGTGTGTGGTACTGGGGATGGAACCTAGGGGTATTCTTCTGAGCTACATCCTCAGCCCTATTCTTTTATTTTGAAACAGGGTCTCATTAAGTTGCCGAGGCTGTCCTTAAACCTATGATCCTCCTGTCTCAGCCTCCCAAGTACTCTGATTACATGCATGCACCACAGCTGGCTACAGATTGACTTTTATATTTCCAAATTAGCTTAACTTCAAGACACCTAGCAGTAATCTTTTACCCATGGTACTAGGGATTGAACCCAGGGCCTTGTACATTAGGCAAGCACTCTATCAGTGAGTTACATCCCAGCGCTCTCTTGTGTTTTGACACAGGGAGGGTCTCACTAAATTGCCCAGCTGATCTCAGACTTGATATTCTTCTGCTCAGTCTCCCAAGTAGCTGGGGTTATAGGTGTGTACCACCATGCCTGGCTACCATAGAAGATTCTTGTACTGTTTTTTTTTTTTTTTGGTGGTGGTGGTACTGGGGATTGAACTCAGGGGCATTTCTCCAGCTACACCCCCAGTCCTATTTTTTAGTCTTTATTTTGAAACAGGGTCTCACTAAGTTGCAGAGGGCCTAAGTAGCTGAGGCTGGCTGTGAACCCAGATCCATGGGTCTCAGCCTCCCAAGTACTGGGATTACAAGCATGCACCATCAAGCCCGGCTTTTTTTTTAATTTTGAGATTTAGATTATGCACCGATTTTCTACTGCAGAGAATTAAGGCCTCAGCATTCTTGTGCCTCTGCAGACATTTCCCTTCCTTCTAAAATACTTATCACAAATTTGGGGAAATTACTATGACAATGCAAATATGTTTTCACAGGGGCGGGAAAAAAATATGTTTTCACAGTTAACTCATGTGTGATTACATATATTACATAGTTTCATAAACAATTTTAGCTCTATGGTTATTTATTTATTTTTGAAAATGAGGCTTGGGAGATTATAATGCACCAATAAAAGCATATTTTATAAAAATGAGGCTGTTAAAAGTGTTTGGTATGAAGCCGGGCGTGGTGGTGCACGCTTGTAATCCCAGCATTCGGGAGGCTGAGACCGGAGGATCCGGGTTCGAGGCCAGCCTCAGCTACCTAGTGAGGCAGTCCGCAACTTAGTGAGACTCGGTTTCAAAATAAAGAATAAAAAATAGGGCTGGGGGTGTAGCTCGGAGGTAGAATGCCCCTGAGTTCAATCCCCAGTACCACAAAAAAAAAAAAAAGTGTTGGTATGCCAAGTGTGGTGGCACGAGCCTGTAATCCCAGTACTTGGGAGGCTGAGGCAAAAGGATGGCAGGTTTGAGGACAGTCTCAGCAATTTAGCAAGGACCTCAGCAACTTAGTGAGACCCTGTTCCAAAATTAAAAAATAAAATAGGGCTGGGAGTGTAGCTCAGAGGTAGAATGCCCCTGGGTTCAATCCCCAAAACCACACACACACAAAATGTAGTGTTTCCATCACTTAGAAGATTCCTCATGTCTATTCTTAGAAAATACCTGCACCACCACACTCCCTACCCGTCTCCCACAAACTTGCCATTCCTACCTGGCAATATAACCACTTTTCTGACTTCTATCACCACCAACCCATCAATTAATTTTGCTTGTTCATGACTGGATTTTTTTTTTTTTTGCGGTACTAGGGATTGACTCAGGGACATTCTACCTCTGAACTACACTCCCAGCCCTATTTTGTTTTCATTTTGAAACAAGATCTCACTAAATTGTGGAGGGCCTAGCTAAGTTGCTGAAATTGATGATAAACCTAGGATCCCATGGTCTCAGCCTCCTGAGTACTGGGATTGTAGGTGCACGCCACCATGCCTGGCTCCTTTTTTTGGCAGTACTGAGGATTGAACTCAGGGACATTCTAACGCAATCTATACCCCCAGCCCTATTTTTTTATTCTTTATTTTGAATCAGGGTCTCACTAAGTTGCAGAGAACCTCACTAAGTAGCTGAGGCTAGCCGCAAACCCGGATCCTCCCATCTCAGCCTCCCAAGTACTGGAATGATAAGTGTGCGCCTCACCAAGTAGGTGAGGCTGGCCTTGAACCCAGATCCTCCTGTCTCAGCCTCCCAAGTACTGGGATTACAAGCATGTGCCACCACGCCCGGCTTCCAGCCCTATTTTTAATTCTTTATTTTGAAACATGGTCTCACTGAGTTGCAGAGGGCCTCAGTAAGTAGCTGAGGCTGGCTGCAAACCTGTGATCCTCCTGTCTCAGCCTCCCAAGTACTGGGATTACAAGTGTGCGCCACCATGCCCAGCTGCTTTTTTTTTTTTTTTTAATTTTTTTTATCA
>PVLC010044521.1:0-12133 GCA_004027655.1 Graphiurus murinus | reverse complement strand
AAAAAAAAAAAAAAAAAAAAAAAAAAAAAAAAGTTAACTGGAGGTATTTAATGTAAGAAATAAAAGACTATCAAGGAGGGGTGCAGCATCTATCATGAATCTGTGTAGGCTCTATTATACATTTGGACTCATGAGGATATTTGACTGTAGGTCAAGCTTTTGTTAACCTCTGCTCAAAATGAAAATGATGGGAATAAAGAAGTTATGTTGGTGTGATATAATGCAAGGATCTATAAAATCATATATTTGTACATTCCTCTATCTTGCATAATTCAGGCTAAAAGTTATGCTGAATGGTCTCTCTTGAAATTCTTTTCCACTGTGATTCTAAAATAGGAGTTTTGGCTTATTTTAACTAAAAAATACCCATATTGTTCAGAGAAGTGCGAAATTACAAAAGCATAATCTCAAAGGTTTGTTTTAACACTAGTCAGAACAGATGGTGCTGAAATCTGTTTAAGAAATGCTTGATTTTCTAGCCTTCAAGGAATACGTTTCTGGCTGAGCGTGGTGGTGCACGTTTGTAATCCCAATATACGGGATGCTGAGAGAGGAGAATTGCAGGTTGGCGGCCTGCCTCAGCTACTTAGTGAGGCCTTCTGCAACTTAGTGGGACCCTGTTTTAAAATAAAGAATAAAAATTAGGGCTGTTAAGAATGTGGGCTATATGTGTAAAACGAAGAAGTGGTGCTATTTGTGATCTGACAATGATTGATATGTCATAAATGTCTATGTAGCCCTGTTGCTCAAAAAATGTATAAAAAATCTGTGCTGAAAAAAAAATAAATTAATTAAAAAAAATTAGGACTGGAAATGTAGCTCAGAGATAGAATGCCCCTGAGTTCAATCCCCAGTACTGCCAAAAAAGAAAAAGGAATATGTTTGTCTTTTTTTTTGAAGGAATGAAAGGAGTTGGTCACAGGTGTTTTGAAGAATAGTGTAGATGTGGGAGGTGATATTCCAGTGATTATTGATATAACTATTCCTAGCTTAATTCATAAAAGACAGTATTTAACTGTAGGTATATGTTCAAATAAAAGGATACTAAGAAGGAGCCCATGCCACCATACCTCCACTGGCTACAAAAGGAGGCCCCTTGCTGAACTCTGCGTGCCCACAGTGACACTCTCTTCTTTTACTGCCTGTGTACATTGAAATGCAACCTGAGAGTCTGTATGCAGAGAGGCTTCCCAGGAGGTTTAGACCACATCAAGAAGTAGTCTTGCATACAAGCAGTGTATAAGGATACAGTTAGGAAGGGAAGCATAGAAAGTTGTTTGAGGCTAGTATAGGATGCCTTGATTCTCAGTGGAGGACAAAGTGGAGATGTGACATCAGAGCTGTGCTTTGATAAGTATGGCCATATTGTGTGTAATGAATCAGAACTGATGGAGACTGTAGGAAAACTATAGGTTATTATGTCCAGAGGCAATTAGGCCTTGAACTATGGTGAAGATAGGGTTAGATACAAGAGATGTCCTAGAATTTAAGTTGATAGAGTAAAGAAATAGCACAACTAAGATTGATAGTCAGATATTTATATCATCATGTGACAAGTATAAATTTATTTTGTGGTCAGTAACGCCTTTTGGATATCTGAGAAACTCTCCTCTTGTAAATGAGCATTATTTTAAAGGAAAGGAAATATGTTTATTCATCTTTAAATCTTTAAAGGAATCTCATTGAGCTTGAAATTGACATCCAGGGAATGATTTTCTTTAAGGCCAGCTGATTTATTCAGAATGTCTGAATTGAAAATGTTTCTTAGTCTGCTTAATGTAGACACAATTAGAAACCACTTTAGCCTAATGATTTGGAAGAAATGATGGCTGTAGCATTCTTTAAAATTGCTACATATAATATTCTCTGTTTCTTTCATGTGGTACAAATGTAAATTGCAAATGAGAATCTAAATTAGTCTCTCAATTGACTTTGCTAAGCAGAAATCTTTTAGCTGACTCATCCCTTTACAGAAGAATTATTTAAAAGTAACCTCTGAGCTGAGCTCAGTGGTACTTGCCTGTGATCACAGTACTTGGGAAGCTGAGACAGGAGTATCACAGGTTCAAAGCCAGCCTCAACAACTTAGTGAGATCCTCAGCAACTTAGGGAGACCTTGTTTCAAAGTAAGAAATAAACAGGGATAGGGTGTAGCTCAGAGGTAGCACACCCCTGGGTTCAATGCCCAGTACCAAAAATTAAATAAATAAATAAAAATACCTTTGAGTCTGGTATAGTGGTACACGCCTATAATCCCAAGGACTCAATCCAGGAGGTTGAGGCAGGACAATTGCAAGTTTGAGACCAGTCTGTGCAATTTAGCGAGACCCTAGTCAAAATAAAATATAAAAGGGTTGGGAATATAGCTCAGTGGTAGAGTGCCTCTGGGTTTGGTCCCTAGTATAGCAGTAAATGAGAGAATAAATGAGTGTAACATTTGAAAAGCCCTGATAGAACTGGTTTGGACTAGTGAGGTTGACAAATGTCAGTCTAGGAGTATTATGCAGTGATTGCTTAAATGTCTCTGTTGGGAGTTAAAATGTTAACTTTGCAAAAGTTATGAACAAAACAAAGCCAGGAGATGGTAACAACTTTAGTGTTGTATTGATACAATACCTAGCAATAAATTTAAACGAGGAGGTAGAAGACTGAAAACTAGAAAATGTTGTGAAAGTAATTGAAGAAAACCTAAATAAATGGGAAGACTTCCTATGTTCATGGATTAGAAGACAATATTAATAAGATGTTAATATTAATAAGATCTACAGATTCAATGTAAGCCCTATCAATTTTTTTTTTTTTGCAGTACTGGGGATTGAACTCAGGGACATCTACCTCTGAGCTACACCCCAGTCCTATTTTTTATTCTTTACTTTGAAACAGGGTCTCACTAAGTTGCAGAGGGCCTCACTAGGTAGCTGAGGCTGGCCTCGAACCCGGATCCTCCGGTCTCAGCCTCCCAAGTACGGGGATTAAAAGTGTGCACCACCACACCCGGCTCCTATCAAAATTTTTTTTTTTTTTTTTTTTTTTTTTTTTTGCGGTACTGGGGATTGAACTCAGGGGCATTCTACCTCCGAGCTATACCCCCAGCCCTGTTTTTTATTCTTTATTTTGAAACCAGGTCTCACTAAGTTGCGGAGTGCCTCACTAGGTAGCTGAGGCTGGCCGCGAACCCGGATCCTCTGGTCTCAGCCTCCCGAATGCTGGGATTACAAGCGTGCGCCACCACGCCCGGCTCTCCTATCAAAATTTTAATAGTTTTTTTTTTGGAGAAATGGAAAAGCTAGTACCCAAATTCATCTGGAATTGCAAGGGGCACTGAATTCAAAAATATTCTTGAAAAAGAATAAAATTGGAAGATGAGCACTTCCTAATTTTAAAACTTACTGCAAGGCTATATAAATAAAACTGTCATATTAGCATGAAATAGAATTTAGAATCCAGAAATAAATTAATCTTTTAGAGCCATTTGGTTCTTACGAGGGTCCTGCAACCATTCAATGGCAAAAGAATAATTTCTTTAACACGTGGCGAGTTGGATTTCCACATGTAAAAAGGATTTGTATCCCTATATCACACAATATATAAAAATTAACTCAGAATGGACCAGAAAACTAAATATAAGAGCTAAAACAATAAAGCCATGAAAACATAGGGGTAATTCTTCATGACGTTGGATTTGGCATTAGGTGTGACCCTAAAAGCATAAGCAACAAAGGAAACACAGATAAGACAGGATCAGTGGTGCATGCCTATACTCCTCTCAGTACATGGGAGGCTAAGACAGGAGGATCACAGGTTCCAGGCCAGCAGTGAGATCCTGTTTCAAAATTAAAAATAAAATAAGGCTGGTGGTATAGTTCAGAAGTAGAATGCCTCTGGATTTAATCCCTAGTACCACACCAAAAAAAAAAAAAAAAAAAAAAAAATTGTCATCCTAAATATTTAAAAACAAAGCAAAATATTTGTAATTTATTTCATTGAATATCTCAAACATAAGTTAGTAAAATTAAGAAATGTTGGATTTCTTAGATTTGTGGAGGAAAGCCTCTATCTTTGATGCTAAAAAAGAAGGCTGAAGAGCCGGGCGTGGTGGCGCACGCTTGTAATCCCAGCATTTGGAAGGCTGAGACCGGAGGATCCGGGTTCGCGGCCAGCCTCAGCTACCTAGTGAGGCACTCCACAACTGAGTGAGACTTGGTTTCAAAATAAAGAATAAAAAATAGGGCTGGGGGTATAGCTTGGAGGTAGAATGCCCCTGAGTTCAATCCCCAGTACTACAAAAAAAAAAAGAAGGCTGAAGCACTTAAACTTGGGACATTCTTTTGTGCTTAAAATTTTAGGATATAGATCCTCGGAGAATCCAGTGAGTAGGAGAAATTGCTGCAGTTAGCTAAACTGATGTTTGTTACTTGAGTTCAGTGTAGCAATACAAACAAAAAATGAATGCAAAATATGTCATGTGCATAGGTTATAGTACAGATCACTTATAAGCTTTATAGGGTACTTTTTTTTTTTTTTTTGCGGTACTGGGAATTGAACCCAGGAGCATTCTACCTCCGAGCTACACCCCCAGCCCTATTTTTTATTCTTTATTTGGAAACAGGGTCTCACTAAGTTGCGGAGTGCCTCTGGATCCCCTGGTCTCAGCCTCCCAAATGCTGGGATTAACAAGCGTGCGCCACCATGCCCGGCTTATAGGGTACTTTTGTATATGCTTATTTTATTTTTCTTAGTAATGCCGACTATGTTTTTTCACTTTGTTTTCATTATTTGGTAGCCTTTGTGTCAGTTTAGTAAGTAATATTAATGTGTTAGCTTTGCCTTTGAGAAGGTAGAGTTGCACCATGTCAGACAGAAAGATGCCCATTCTAGGGAAAATAAGGTATAAGGTTAACCCTCTTCTTTGATTGCAGATGATGAAAGCTATGAACAAGTCCAATGAACACGTCCTAGCAGGAGGTGCCTGTTTCAATGAAAAGGCAGACTCTCACCTTGTATGTGTACAGAATGATGATGGAAACTATCAGACACAGGCGATCAGTATTCACAATCAACCCAGGAAAGGTGAGTGTTGGAGCTGTTTGAGATTTTGATAATAAAAGATTATTCTGGACTTGAAACATTATATATCTCAGCTCAATGGCACTTAATTTCTTTATAGGTGACCACAAAACAAATTAATTAGCCTTTCCAACCATATTTTCTAGGATTATATTGACTCCCCAAGTATACAGACTCCAAGTTGCAAATGAGATCTCTGTTGTTGAGAGAAACATTTAAAAAGTCCTGGCTGAGGCTATTGACAGGGCCAGCATTGGTATAGGTATATAAAGGTGAAACTAGACCTTTTAGGGAGAGTATACTCAGGTACATTTGGAGTTTGTTGGTTGACCATACCCAAACAGTATATTGACAAGATTCTGAAGAAAGGGGCCTAAGTTCAGTGCTACTAAGAATGTGGTCTCATCACTCAGGAGATCATTAGAAATCAATCTTCTAATCAGATTGATCTACTAATCAGAATTTTAACAAGATCCTTGAGTGGTTCAAATGCACTTTATAGTTTGAGAAGCTTTGTTCAAGGTAGCATTACCCAAGGTGTCAAATTCTGTGATTTTAAAAAAATGTCCAAGCCAGACGTGGTGGCGCATGCTTGTAATCCCAGTACTTGGGAGGCTGAGACTGGAGGATTGCAGGTTCTTGGCCAGCCTCAGTTACTTAGTGAGGCCCTCTGCAACTTAGTGAATCCCTCTTTCAAAATAAAGAATAAAAAATAGGGCTGGGGATGTAGCTTGGAGGTAGAATGCCCCTGGGTTCCATCCCTAGTACCGGGGGGGAGGGGGGGAAGTCCATATAAATATATAAAAGTCTTGGTTAATAAATGAATCCTGAGAACCTCTGTGTTAAACAAGTTTGAACAGCTTTCTTTTTTTTTGCAGTACTGGGAATTGAACCCAGGGGCATTCTACCTCCGAGCTACATCCCTAGCCTAGTTTTTACTCTTTATTTTGAAACAGGGTCTCACTAAGTTGCAGAGAGCCTCACTAAGTAGCTGAGGCTGGCCGCGAACCAGGAGCCTCCTGTGTCAGCCTCCCAAGTACTGGGATTACAAGCGTGCGCCACCATGCCCGGCAAGTTTGAACATCTTTCGTAATTTACCATAGGACTTTTCAAACCCTTTAGCAAGCTCTGAGTTGTATGATTTTTTGAGAGAGGCATAGTATCTAGCTATTCCCACATTTATTTGGCCATACATCTTTTTATTCCTCAGAGTATCTCCCAAAACTATATTTAAGTATGTTTTGTAAAAGACTTCTCTAATAAGCATATAGCAGGTCACTGTTTTCAGTAAATATTTTTAAATCAATTGTTTATTAAAGGCATAAAAGATATTTAGTACTTGTATATTCAAATATGATAATCAAAATAAAGTAGGTGATAAGTCCATAATGCTCCCTGTTAGCCAAATTGTATCTAGAATATTCAAATAAGTTCTGGGTATCATTGATGTGTGTATGTTCTTAAAACTAGATGGTGTCCAGAGGATGATTTAAGACCTGTGAGGATTAGAACCTCCGGTCAAAAGGAGACTTTGGCCGGGCGTGGTGGCGCACACTTGTAATCCCAGCATTTGGGAGGCTGAGACCTGAGGATCTGGGTTCGAGGCCAGCCTCAGCTACCTAGTGAGGCACTCCGCAACTTAGTGAGACTCGGTTTCAAAATAAAGAATAAAAAATAGGGCTGGGGGTATAGCTCGGAGGTAGAAAGCCCCTGAGTTCAATCCCCAGTACCCCCCACCCAAAAAAAAAAAAAAAAAAAAAGGAGACTTTGTTGTGGTCGTGGTGGTGGTGGGGTACTGGGGATCTAACCCAGAGCCTCACCACATTAGCCACTGAGCTACACCCCCATCCCTTCATTGTTGAATGAAGTATCAGTGTTTAACCTGGGAAGGACTATATTGGAAGATAAAAAATACTTATATTTTAGGGTTTTTATTACCTGGAAATGATTCAGTTTATTCTCTATAGTTACAAAAGTTGATAACCAGTGAGTGAAAGGCTACAGGAGCCAGATTTGGACTCAATTTGAGAGCATGTTCTATAACCCTGAGAGTTGTCTAGAAGTTGAATGGGTTGCCTTGTGCCATTTGTGGGCTCCATGTCACAGGAGTATATGATGAAGCTGGATGATGGACATGGCGGTACATGCCTTTAATCCCAGTACTTGGGAGGCTGAGACAGGAGGATTACAGGTTTGAGGACAGCCTCAACAAATAGCAAGACTCTCATCAACCTAGCAAGACCCTGTTTCAAATTAAAAAATAAAAAAGGGCTGGGATATAGCTTGTAGGTAGAACACCCCTGGGTTCAATTTCCAGTAAAACACACACACACACACACACACACACACACACACACACACACACAGAGAGAGAGAGAAAGAGAAAGAGAGAGAGAGAGAGAGAGATTGTACGGCCAATGGGTGGGAAGTTGGATTATTCCAGTCCAGTTTAAGATGGATAGTATAGTGAAGTTTTCAGAAAGCTAAATATAATTGCATATCTTTTCTTTTATGAAGAGATAGTGGTAATAAGAGTTTGTCTTTTAGTTTTTTTTCTTTTTTAATAAGTGTTCTTAAACTAAGCGTGGTGGCACACGCTTGTAATCCCAGTACTTTGGAGGCTGAAACAGGAAGATCACATGTTTGCAGTCAGCCTCAGCTACTTAGTGAGGCCATCTGCAACTTAGTGAGACTCTGTTTCCAAATAAAAGAATAAAATAGGTTTGGGGATATAGCTCCGAGGTAGAATGCCCCTGTGTTCCATCTCCAGTACCACTAACAAAAAAAATTTTTTGGCAGATAATATACATGGCAACCATATCTCCATCTTTAATTTTTTTTTTTTTTTGCAGTACTGGGGATTGAACTCAGGGGCATTCTACTTCTGAGCTACACCCCCAGCCCTAGTTTTTATTCTTTATTTTGAAACAGGGTCTCACTAAGTTGCAGAGTGCCTCACTAGGTAGCTGAGGCTGGCCGCGAACCCGAATCCTCCTGTCTCAGCCTCTCAAATGCTGGGATTACAAGCGTGTGCCACCACGCCTGGCTTCAGTATATTTTTTATTATTTTAAAACCTGGAAATAAATGGATCAAGGGCCACGGGGTTTTTCTCTAAAGGGCCAAATGATAATATTTTAAGCTTTGCAGGCCTGCAGTCTTTGTCACCAACTACTTAAGTCTAGTGTTGTGCAAAAACTGCCATAAACAATATGAAAATGAATAGACATGGCTGTGTTCCAATAAAAGTTTATATATAAAAACTGGCTACAGGCCAGTTAGTAGTTGCTAATTCATGAACATGACCCTTAAGATTTCTTTGGCCAGGCGTGGTGGCACATACTTGTAATCCCAGTACTTGGGAGGCTGAGACTGGAGGATCGCAGGTTCGAGGCCAGCCTCAGCTACTTAGTAAGGCCCTCTGCAACTTAGTGAGACCCTGTTTCAAAATAAAGAATAAAAAATAGGAGCCATGCATGGTGGCGCATGCTTGTAATTGCAGCATTTGGGAGGCTGAGACCGGAGGATCCAGGTTCAAGGCCAGCCTCAGCTACTTAGTGAGGCACTCCACAACTTAGTGAGACCCTGTTTCAAAATAAAGAATAAAAAATAGGGCTGGGGGTATAGCTTGGAGGTAGAGTGCCCCTGAGTTCAACCCCCAGTACTGCAAAAAGAATAAAAAATAGGGCTAGGGATGTAGCTCGTAGGTAGAATGTGCCCCAGGGTTCCGAAAAAAAAAAAAAAAAAAAAAAGATTTCTTTGCTTGTATCATTCTTTGATTCATGATTGGATGAAGAGCAAACCAAAATGAAGGAGTATCTCTGGAAATTTCTTTCCTAAAGCTATTATAAACATGATAATTATTGGTTACTTCTGTATTGTGATATATAGATTCATTGTTTTATATTTTATGTATGATGATATTTGGAATTCCCAAATATTTCCTTATTGTTCCCAATCCTACATCTTGGAGTCTTATCTTCACTAAATCATTTCTCTTGCTGTTTTAGTGACTGGTGCCAGTTTCTTTGTGTTCAGTGGCGCCCTGAAATCATCTTCAGGATACCTTGCCAAGTCCAGTATTGTGGAAGGTAAAGAATGAATTTCAGACTGCATGAGCTTTAGTTCAGTCCTCATTATACAACTAAAAAGCAAGTGATATTCAGAGAAGCCTTACTACTTCTGCTCTAGATGTCTGATCCCTCCTATTTATTCAGTGGCACCTCACTCTTCAGCAAATTAAAACTGCCACGGGAGTGCTTAGTTCTCCAAAACAAGGGAGCAAGTGGTGTAGATACCATGGGACAGTGACTTAAAAATTGAGAGATGGCATTTCATAGCTCTAGGAAAAGGTACCTGAGGAAACATGGTATGAATTAAAATATATCACTGGATGAAAATATACAAATGTGTAGATGAAGTTCACTGTCTTCTACCAATAGGAATGCTATGATCATCATTTAGGGTACAGAATAAGATGTGCTTGCTGTGGGGTTGCATGCATATATCCTGGTGTGTGGCTCAGAGGTGGAATGCCCCTGTGTTCAATCCCTAGTACCACAAAAAACAAAAAGTAGTAGAAGAAGAAATTTGCCGAGCACAGTGGTGCATGCCTATAATCTCAGTTCTTGGGAAGTTGAGACAGGGAGATTGTAAGTTTGATGCCAGCCTGGGCAACTTAGCAAGACCCTGTCTTAAAATGAAAAACAAAAAGAGCTTGGGATATAGCCCAGTGTAGAGCACCCCTAGGTTCAATCCCCAGCACCTCCCTCACCCCACAGAGGCAAGAGAGAAAATATTTTGTTATATAATCTGGGCATGGTGGCATCCATTTACTTGGAAGGCTGAGACAGGAAGATCTCTTGAACCCAAGAGTTCAAGACCATCCTGGACAACTTAGTGAGAGACCCTGTCTCAAAAAGGAAAAAAAAAAAAAAGTTAAGAAATAAAGACTTAAACAATCAATAATCTCTCATTTGTTCTAAAGTGACGAATACTTATATGATCAAGTTTACCTGTTGTTGAAATTACACTTTTACAGGGTGCTTAAAAAATACCCTTCAACTGTTGTTAAAATGATAAATTGAACCAGATGCAGTAGCACACACATGCAATCCCAGTACTTAGGTGGCTGAGATAGGAGAATCACAGGTTTACAGCCAGCCTCAGCAACTTAGTGAGGCCCTGTTTCCAAATAAACTTGATCTGGTGGTATAGTTTGGAGGTAGAATGCCCCTGGGTATAATCCTCAGTAACACACACACACACACACACACATACACACACACACAAAGATAAATTGAACATATATAGATTCTGTATGTGTGTGTGTGTGTATGGTACTGGGGATTGAACTTAGAGCCATTCTACCTCCGAGCTACACCCTCAACCCTATTTTTTTTTGAAACAGGGTTTCACTAGGTTGATGAGAATCTCACTGCTTGCTGAGGCTGTCCTCGAACCTGTGATCTTTCTGTCTCAGCCTCCTAAGTACTGAGATTACAGGCGTGCATCACCACGCCTAGCCAGACATGGGTTCTTAAAATACAGAGCAGCATGTTTAAAAGTCACTAGCCTGGGATTTCTTGGGTCTTGCATTTCACTGTTGGCTGCCTTCTTATAAATTTTATTGAGACTCCTCAGAAATTCTTTGAGCTGACAAGATTGTGCATCAATAGAGCAAGATTGTGCATCAATAGAGCCCAGTGTGTGACAACTTTTACCTCAATCTTTTTTTTTTTTTTTCTTTGCAGTACTGGGGATTGAACCTAGGGGCATTTTACCTCCGAGCTACACCCCTAGCTCTATTTTTTATTCTTTATTTTGAAACAGGGTCTCACTAAATTGCGGAGTGCCTCACTAAGTAGCTGAGGCTGGCCTTGAACCTCTGATGCTCCTGTCTCAGCCTTCCAAGTACTGAGATTATAAGCATGTGTCTGCCACTGCACCCAACTTACCTCAATCTTAGTGTTTACCTTTAACTCAGGCAGTAATAGCTAAAAAGTAGTTACCATCTGTTGGCCAAGTAGCCCATATGAAACTGGTAGGTTGACCTTATTTTTAGTAAGTGTATTTGTTTTCAAGCCTACTCCTGTAGTTTATTCAGTGATCTACGTAACAAACATTTCCTGGGCATTCACTCTGTGCCATGCAGCCTTGGCAAGGTGAGATAGCTGGAGACACAAACAAATAAATACATATAATCAGAGCATGATAACTGCAAGAGAGAAGCAGGAACAAAATGCTCTGTGAATCTAGAAGAACAACTTGCCCCTGTGTAAGTTTTCCTTTGAGTGGTCTCAGGAGAAATTTTTAATTGTATTGGAATTGAAATAAACAGGCATGTGTTTTAAGGAGAACCCATCTTGGATTTTATCTCACAGCTCTTTCAGTGAGTAAGAGAAGCAGCTCAAAGAACAGAATCTTTGCAATCTGTCAGCATTGGAGAGTAGAACAAAGTTTTATATTTACTATTAGAGGGATCTGCTAGTGCCCTGTACTGTGTCTCATGTGCTCCCCGGCTTTGCATTGTTTCCATCTGTATTATCTTGGTGCTGATTCTTAGATGGCGTTATGGTCCAGATCACTGCAGAGAACATGGATTCCTTGAGGCAGGCGCTTCGAGAGATGAAGGACTTCACCATCACCTGTGGGAAGGCAGATGCAGAGGATCCCCAGGAGAGTATCCACATCCAGTGGGTGGATGACGACAAGAATGTTAACAAGGGGTAAATGCAATCAACATCTCCCTACTGGTTCTTAGAGGACAGGCTCTGGGCTTTGTCTGCTGTCTACACTGGTATCTTACAGTTTTACTGAAAGCCTAAGAAAAAGAACTATATAGCGTAGAATTTTAAATTTCTGATTTCTTTTTTTTTTTTTTTTTTTTTGGCGGTACTGGGGATTGAACTCAGAGGCATTCTACCTCCGAGCTATACCCCCAGCCCTATTTTTTATTCTTTATTTTGAAACCGAGTCTCACTAAGTTGCGGAGTGCCTCACTAGGTAGCTGAGGCTGGCCGCGAACCCGGATCCTCCGGTCTCAGCCTCCCGAATGCTGGGATTACA
>PVLC010044520.1:0-12121 GCA_004027655.1 Graphiurus murinus | reverse complement strand
TGGGGATTGAACTGGGGGATTGAATGCCCCCCCTTTCCTGGCCATCTTGGAATTGGGGGTGAGTGTGGTGGGCTGCTAGGCCCTGAGGCGGGGCTTGGGGCAGAAGCAGGGGCCTGGCGCAGGCAGAAGGGGCCGCGGGACCTTGAGGGGTGTGTGGGGGGGGGCCTCTCCAGTCACCTGGCGGCTGTGGGAGGTTTGGTTAGTAGCAAAACAGGCTCCTTCCTGCCCGGTGCAAGGAGCCCAGATTAAATGCTCTGTTGACGCCCAAGAAACAGCTCCCTCTGGAAAATTCCACTGCAGGGCGCGGCTCGCCAGGGCTTCAGGGCTGGACCTGGGACTGCCAGGGCTCCGGAGCTCCGGGGAGGGGAGGGCAGGGAGCAGCAAGAAGCAAGGGCTCTATTTACTTTTTTTTTTTTTTTTTTTTTTTTTTTTTTGCGGTCCTGGGGATTGAACCCAGGGGCATTCTACCTCTGAGCTACTCCCCCAGCCCTATTTTCTATTCTTTACTTTTCAAACAGGGTCTCACTAAGTTGTGTAGGGCATCACTAAGTAGCTGAAGCTGGCTGTGAACCTGTGATCCTCCGGTCTCAGCCTCCCAAGTACTGGGATGACAAGTGTGCGCCACTATGCCTGGCCCCCAGGCCTATTCTTTTATTTTGAAACAGGGCTGGCCTCAAACCTGCGATCTTCCTGTCTCAGCCTCCCAAGTACTGAGACAGGCATGCGCCCCCCTTGACGGCTGGCTGGTGTCATTTTTAAGTTCTCTTATTTATACTGTTCTCTGTGCGTTGCTGTGACAGCCCGTCTTTTGTCTACCAGTCCACCTCTGGGAGGTCTTTTCCTGCCAGACGCACGAGGTGGCGTCATTCTTTTTAATGCCTGTATTGTATTCCGGTAACCTGGCCCCACAGCAGGAAGCTATTATTACTGTGTGGGTCAACACGGCCCATTTCCCACCTGCAACTTTCAGAACGTAACTCACGGGAGTGTGCGCGCTGCGTACACGTGGGGAAAACCAGGCTGTTTGAGATCGTGTGGGTGGAGAGGAGCACCAGGCCCCAGCTCGCCCAGGCCCAGGATGTCCTGGCCCCACAGAGCCCCTGAGGGCGAAACTTGCCCTCGGTTTATCAGCCGCACGTCCAAGGACTCCAGAATCTCAAGTTCTAAGCACTGTGACTCACACCCTGACCAGGTGCTCCACAAAGCGGCCCCCCCACCCCGCGGCTTGCGTGCGGGTCTCCTCTCAGAAGCAACTCCTGCCTTTCCTGAACGAGCCAGAGGAACCCGGCTCTGACCCCGTTAGGCAGCCGCGGCCTTTCTGAGTCGGCACCAAGGGAGCGAGGCGGGTGTGAATTGTCACAAAGTCAAAACGAAACCACCGATACCCCAGCTTTCTGTACCCAAGAGTGACTCACACAGTGGAAGCCGGAGTCTTGCTGTGAGTGTCGAAGCCGGCAGAACAGCCTCGGGCCAGGCCTCCTGTACCCAGGGCCTCCCATACCCAGGCCTCCCCAGCTACCTGGGAAGGGCCTCGATTAGCTCAGAGAGGCCTCGGGAGCTCGGCAGAAAGTGGCCTGGCCTCCCTCCCCAGGACAGCACGCAGGCGGCTTCTAAAGGCCTCCTAGTAGCCGGGCGTGGAGGCGTACAGGAGGCTGAGGGAGGAGGATTGTAGGTTCAAGGGCAGCCTCAGCAACTTAGCAAGACCCTCAGTAACTTAGTGAGACCCTGTTTCAAAATAAAGAATAAAAAATAGGGCTGGGGGTATGGCTTGGAGGTAGAATGCCCCTGAGTTCAATCCCCAGTACCCCCCAAAAAATAAATAAAATTAAAATAAAAGTAAATAAAAAATAGGGCTGGCAGTGTAGCTCAGAGATAGACTGTCCCTGGGTTTACTCCTCAGTAACACACACAAGTTAAAAATAAATTAAAAAGCCAGGTGTGGTGGTGCACCCTTATAATCTCAGTACTTGGGAGGCTGAGACCGAAGGATCCGGGTTCGTGGTCAGCCTCAACTACTTAGTGAGGCCCTCTGAAACTTAATGAGACCCTGTTTCAAAATAAAGAGTAAAGCATGATGTACTTACAAGATCACATCAAAGTCAATCACTAAACTGACCAGGAGATAGGGGGAGGGTGGGTGGGAATTGGGGAAGGGTTAATGAGAAATATGTGCATGGATGTCTTTACCTGTACTAGCTTGTACCCAACAAAAATGTGTAATTAACCCTGTTGTACCCAAGAAATGTATAAAAATCCATGCTAAAAAGTAAATTAATTATTTTAAAAAAAAGAAAAGCAAAATAAAGAGTAAAAAATAGGGCTGGGGTGGAGCTCAGGGGTAGAATGCCCCCGAGTTCAATCCCCAGTACTGCAAAATAAAAATAAATAATAAAGAATAAAGAAAAAAATAAGATAAAGATAATATAGGGCTGGGGTGCAGCTCAAGGTAGATGCCCCCAGGTTCAATCTCCACGCAGAAACCTTGCGCCCAGACTCAAACACGCCCATCTGGAGACCCTCCCGCCCCCCGGGCATCGGCACGGCCGGTGTTTGTCATCATGTGGAGCGAGTTAACTCGGGAGCAGGGGAGAAAGGCAGTTAGAGTAATTGTATTAGCACTGGATTCCGGAATGCCCTTTATATTCTTTCAAGTGACACCGGCGCGGCCCCGTGGACCCCAGGGGAGGGGAGGGGACTGGTTCGTTGGCGGGGACAAGGCCGACTGCTTCTGCCTCCGGCTCGGCTTACCTGGGAGACTCGGCCAGGCACTCCTGGCGGGCCACGGGGTTGTGGTGCAGAACGGGCCGGGTCTCTGGCATCCTGAGGGTCACTTCTGGTACCCGTGTTAATCCGGAACGCGTTGTGTCTACACCAGGACTCCACTGATGTCCACGTTCAGCAGTGATGGAGACGGGGAGGGAGTGCGGGATTACAGCAGCTAATACGCAGCTTCCTGGGGGCTGGCGAGGTCCTGGGCGCTTTGCCTGATTCAACTCGGAGCACAGAGCAGGACCCAGCCAGGGAGGTGCTAACACCATCAACATTTTACCCACAGGGAAACTGCAGCCCAGAGAGACTGAGTAACTTGCCTGAGGCCACACAGCTAGAGAGTGGGCAATCTGGGAGCCGGGCGTGGTGGCGCACGCTTGTAATCCCAGTACTTGGGAGGCTGAGACCAGAGGATCCAGTCCAAGGCCAGCCTCAGCTACTTAGTGAGGCCCTCCGCAACTTAGTGAGACCCTGTTTCCAAATAAAGAATAAAAAATAGGGCTGGGGGTGTAGCTCGGAGGTAGAATGTTCCTGGGTTCAATCACCAGTACTGGGATGGGAACCTAGGCACCTTAGCTTGGGGCGGGTCATGAAATCACTGCCCGGAGCCATGGGGGGGGGGGACCTCTAACAGAAGGCGGAGACAGGGTCCAGGCCAGGAAGCTGGGATGTTAACTGGCCACGGGCGCAAAGGTGCCAGGATGCCACGGTCAGGCAGTTAGCAAGGCAGCTGACTGTGTAAACTATGGAGCCAAAACTGGGTGAGAACCCTGGTATACAGCTGGTGCTCTGTAAGTGGAACTTGCAGCCGAGTCACACAGCCTAACGTTAAGGGCAGGGCTGGGATTTGAACCGAGACCTTGGGTGCCTGTGCCCCCCACAAAGCGGAGGGGAGGCGGCTGCACAGAGGGTTCTTTAGTGGAGCATCCAGATGGGGTGGGGGAAGGGGGATCAGAACCCGCGTGGCCCGACAGAAACTGCTTGGTGGAGCTGAGGAGTCTGGGCGGCCTCGGGCAGACTGACTCTTCTGCAGTTCCCTGCCCAGGGCCACTTTCCCGGCTCCTCGGCAAGCTGGTTCAGCTACGACCTGGCAGTGGGCAGTTCAGAGAAGAAGCAACGCCCCTTTCCCGGTGATTCCCACAAAAGTCCCAGGGAAGATTCCTATTGGTCCAGCCTGGGTCACATGACAACCACTTGACCAATCACTGCAGAGGAATCAACCACTCCAACTGCAGAGGTGAAGAAGAGGGGAGGGCTGGTCCAAAGGGCCAGGGCGGGGGGAGTTCCTCCCACTGGAGTGAGCCCGGGTAGGGAGGGCCATCGAGGTCACCCAGAGCCCAAGGAAAAGGGACATTTGTGGGGAGAGTGTGCTGCACTCAGGGGTAGAGTAGCCTGCAGGCCAGAGTTCAACGTCTCCAATGACAGACTCACGACCCCAATGCCTGGACCTGCCGGGAATCCTGCGCCGTGCCCTGGGCTGCCGGCGGCTGGGCAGAGAGAGAGAAACGTAAAAGTGCAGCACGGCCTGGCGTGGTGGCACACGCGTGTCATCCAGGACTGGGGAGGCTGAGACAGGAGGATCGCAGGTTCGAGGCCAGCCTCAGCTACTTAGTGGGCAACTTAGTGAGACCCTGTTTCCAAATAAAAGAATGAAAACTAGGGCTGGGGTTGGGGCTCGGAGGTAGAATGCCCCTGGGTTTCATCCCCAGTACTGCACACACAAAGAAATATAAATAACCTAGTGAGGCCCTCCACAACTTAGTGAGACCCTGTTTCAAAATAAAGAATAAAAAATAGGGCTGGGGATGTAGCTCGGAGGTAAAATGTCCCTGAGTTCAAAAATAAATAAATAAACGGATGTAGTGTGGAGGTAGAATGCCCCTGGGTTCCATCCCCAGTACCGCACACACAAAGAAAAACAAACAAACAAACAAATAAATAAATGGATGTAGTGTGGAGGTAGAATGCCCCTGTATTCAATCCGCAGTGCCAAAAAAATAAAGTAAAATAATGTAGGGCTGGAGGTGTAGCCTGGAGGTAGAATGCCTCTGGGTTCAATCCCCAGTACCACACACACACACACACACACACACACACACACACACACACACATATAATAAAATAGGGCTGGGGCTCAATCCCCAGTACCACACACAGAAGTTTAAGTATGGGGGAAAGATGGCAAAAAAGAAAGAAAGAAAGAAGAACAAACCCTGCTCCACCACCAAAAATTGCAGTTACGGTGTGTTTGGAGAGGGACCCCGGGCGCCGGCTGGAGGGGTTTGCTGGGAATAGGGGCAAAACCACTGGGTGCCTGCGCGCCCCCGGGAAATACCCCGTGCCCCTTTATCACACACATTTCCACAATTCCATAGCAGGCTGTTGCTTCCTTGCAGACTGTAAACAAACCCGGAGCCCCAGCGGCCCCCGCCCGCACGCAGAACAGGCCGCTGTCTCCGGGCTCCGCAGCCAAT
The DNA here is from genome assembly GCA_004027655.1 of Graphiurus murinus. Lineage (NCBI taxonomy): Eukaryota > Metazoa > Chordata > Mammalia > Rodentia > Gliridae > Graphiurus > Graphiurus murinus. The sequence goes on along the minus strand of PVLC010044520.1, from coordinate 6,878 downwards.
CACACAAGCGACCGGCCGCGGATGCAGACTCGCATAATTGCGGCGGCTTCCTCCCGTGAATTTAAATCGCTCTCTTGAATTACCACTTTTGACAAGATCAATAAAACTGAGCTATTGCTGTATCAGGCCTTTGAGCAAATATACAGGGAGCCAGGCGAGGAGGCTGACAGTCCAGGGCGAGCCGGGTCTCCTGGCGGGCCAGGCCGGGCCAGGCCGGGGCTGGGGAGGGGGCGGCGGGAGGGGCTGTGGGAATTAGGAGGTCCTCAGTTTTCCCTTTTGCTAGACCCCTCCCCAAAATGGATTAGGCAAAAACTTACCTGTTCAGTGGCCTGCTCCCTCTGGGTTTTTTTTTTTTTTTTTGTGTGTGTGTGTGTGTGTGTGTGTGTGTGGTACTGGGGATTGAACCCAGGGGCATTCTACCTCCGAGCTACACCCCCAGCCCTATTTTTTATTCTTTATTTTGAAACAGGGTCTCACTAAATTGCAGAGTGCCTCATAGGTAGCTGAAGCTGGCCGCGAACCCGGATCCTCCATTCTCACCTTCCTGAATGCTGGGATTACAAGCGTGCGCCACCATGCCCGGCTCCCTCTGGGTTTTTTTTTTTAGGGGGGAGGATCGTGGTGGTGTTACTGAGGATTGAACCCAGGGGCATCTACCTCTGAGCTACACCCCCAGCCCTACTTTTTATTCTTCATTTGGAAGCAGGGTCTCACTAAGTAACTGAGGCTGGCCGCAAACCTGTAATCCTCCTGTCTCAGCCTCCAAAGTACGGGGATTACAAGTGTGCACCACCATGCCCGGGTTTTATTTTTAGTTTGAAACAGGGTCTTGCTAGGTTGATGAGAGTCTCACTGCTTGCTGAGGCTGTCCTCGAACCTGTGATCCTCCTGTCTCAGCCTCCCAAGGACTGGGATTACAGGTATATGCCACTGGGCCTGGTTTTTTGGTTTTGTTTTGTTTTTGGCATTGCTGGGGATAGAACCAGGGCTTCCTGCAGGCTGAGCACCCCTAAGCCACACCCCAGGCCCTGGGACAGAAACAAGAACACTCTCCCAGGCCTGTCATTGCCCGCCATGTTCTCAGAAGAAAACGTGCCACCCAGCCAGGCACGGAGGCGCACACCTGTCACCCCAGTGCTTGGGAGGCTGAGACTAGAGGATCTGAATTCGAGTCCAGCCTCAGCTACTTAGTGAGGCCCTCTGCAACTTAGTGAGACCCTGTTTCAAAATGAAGAATAAAAAATAGGACTGGGGCTGGGCATGGTGGTGCACACTTGTCATCCCAGTACTTGGGAGGCTGAGACCAGAGGATCCGGGTTCAAGGCCAACCTCAGCTACTTAGTGAGGCACTCTGCAACTTAGTGAGACCCTGTTTCAAAATAAACATAAAAATAGGGCTGGGGGTGTAGCTCGGAGGTAGCATGCCCCCGAGTTCAATCCCTGGTACAATACAATAAAATAAAAACCCCCCAAAAGCCTCCCAATGCGCTCGACATGCCGAGACTCCGTTTGCTGAGTCTGTTGGGGGAGCTGGGGAGTTTCCCAGCTGCTGTCACAGGCCACCTCGATCTCGCCAACTCCGGCCTGTGTCCTGAACTCTGGGAATTTCCGTCTCCATCGGAAACAGCCGCTCTCCCAAGAGAGCGTCCAGCAGACAGGCGGGAGAGCGGGAGAGCGGGAGAGTGGGAGAGCGGGAGGGCAGCAGGCCTGGCTGTTCCTCCAAAGCTTGGTCTCTGTACACGTGCCATGATCCGCACCCAGAGACTGCGGGGTGTGTGTGTGTGTGTGTGTGTGTGTGTGTGTGTGTGTGTATCAGGGGCTATAGAGATGGCCACGAGTTGCACCCCACCGAGGAGAGACCCAGAAGGGGTCTCCCAGCCCACCTGGTGTGAGTGTGCCATCTCCAAGGCCCTGGGCCGCGGGAGGCTGACCCACCAACAGCCAGTTTAGATAACACTGCCTGGGACGTCCCTGTGCCAGCGTCCCCGCAGGGCCGGTCTCTGCCCAGGTGAGCCGCGGGGAGAGCTCTCAAGATAGTCAGGATAGCCGGGCGTGGTGGCACACGCTTGTCATCCCAGGACTTGGGAGGCTGAGACTGGAGGATTGCAGGTTGGAGACCAGCCTCAGCAACTTAGTGAGACCCTCAGCAACTTAGTGAGACCCTGTTTCAAAATTAAAAAAAAAAAAAAAAAAAAAAAAAAAAAAAAAAATATATATATATATATATATATATATATATATATATATAAAGAAAAAAAAAAACAGGGCTGGGGGTGGTGTAGCTTGGAGATAGAGCATCCCTGGGTTCAATTCCCAGCACCACACACACACACACACACACACACACACACACACACGCACACAAGAAAAAAAGACAGCGGCCAGTTTGAGGTTTTGAAGTGTCTCCAAACATTTTCTTATTATCTCACGCAATGACTATGGGGACCGGTCACCCCTCGGAAAAGCCAGGAGGCCGCCCCAGGCTTAAAGTAATCCTCCCCTGCATTCCGGCCAGCTGGCGTCGGGGGGAAGGAATTTGGGGGGTGTGTGTGTTTTCCCTAAACCGCATTTTCTTTTGTGGGACTCCTCCAAGCTCTGTGTAAGTATTCTGCTTGCGGAAAAATTGCATCTGACGAACCCGTAGGCTCTGGCCGCCTGGGTTCTGGTCTCTGGCCTCCTCGACCAGTAGGGGGTCTCCCTGCGCGCCCCCGAGGGCTGGGCTGGATTCCTCCAGGAGGAGGTGCTCACGCCCACCCAATTATTTATTCCCTGCACGACAACCACGCATCTGAAAATCCCCCAGAGCCGGGCGTGGTGGCACACGCCTGTCATCCCAGGACTCAGGAAGCTGAGACAGGAGGATCCAGGTTCCAGGACAGCCTCCGCAGGTAGTGAGACTCTCATTAACTTAAACCCTGTTGCAAAATAAGAATAAAATAGGCTTGGGGTATAGCTTGGAGGTAAAATGCCCCTGGGTTCAATCCTCAGTACCGCAAAAAAATAAAATTAAAATAAAATCTCCTGGGCCCAACAACTCCACGCAGAAAAAGATGGAGAAGAGACGATTCTTGGCGGGGACCAGAAGACGCCCCAGTAGTGCCCCCCCCCCCCCCGCAGCTGGGCCCGCGCTCGCTCCTGCCTCCACCCCTCGGCGTCTAAAATCCTTCTCCCTAAAGGCAGAATAATAGCGACAGGATGCCATTAGCAACAGCCTGGGAGGATGCCGTGCTATCCTGTCACACAGTCGTTCAACAAACGCTGACTGAGAATCTACCGTGTGCCAGATTCTACTGTTGGCACTTGCGAGATAGTAAGAAGGAGTCAGGTAAACACCCTCCCTCGAGAAGGCGGGCGCCCATCGCAGACTCGGAGCAGTGTCTGGTTTACTTTCTATGGGGCTGGGTGTGGAGCCGGATACCAACTGGTTGTGCTGAAGGAGATGGCCCTGCTTTTCCTTTTTTTTTTTTTTTTTTTTTTGCGGTTCTGGAGATTGAACTCAGGGGCATTCTACCTCCGAGCTACACCCCCAGCCCTATTTTTTATTCTTTATTTTGAAACTGGGTCTCACTAAGTTGCGGAGTGCCTCACTAGGTAGCTGAGGCTGGCCTCGAACCCGGATCCTCCGGTCTCACCCTCCCGAATGCTGGGATTACAAGCGTGCGCCACCACGCCCGGCTTTTCCTTTTTATTTTTTTTTTTTATTTTTTGCGGTACCAGGGATTGAACTCAGAGGCATTCTACCTCCGAGCTACACCCCTCAGCCCTATTTTTTATTCTTTATTTTGAAACCAGGTCTCGCTAAGTTGCGGAGTGCCTCACTAAATGTTGCAACAGCGCCAGGAGGGAGGAGCCAAGAGACAGTGGGGGGGGCGGGTCCTGGGTGCTGGAGGTGACAGCTGCACGGCCTGGCACACAGTAGGCATGCTGGGTTGCACACATTAGGCGGCTGCACTGCACACAGGAGGCACGCTGCGTTGCACATAGTAGGCATGCTGGGTTGTACACATTAGGCTGCTGCACTGCACACAGGAGGCATGCTGGGTTGCACACAGTAGGCATGCTGGGTTGCATACAGTAGGCGTGCTCGGTTGCACACAGTAGGCTGCTACACTGCACACAGTAGGTGTGCTGGGCCGAGCACTGTGGCTTTGCACACGTCAGAGCCTGGACGAGCTGGCAAGGGACGGATGTCACTCACCCCGGCGAGCGGCCGGTGCGGCTTCAGGGCTGGTTTAAGCCGAGCGGCCGATCCTGAGAGGACGCGGGCGGCGTGGGCGTGCTCAGTGCAGGGACCCTCTTCACGCTGGGCTCCTGGGCTGTGCGGCCTTGGCATCCTGCTCAGCTCCTCGGGGCCTCGGCAGCTGCCAGGGGTCCAGCGGGCCAAGCTCAGGAATGGCCAGTAGGAGGCCACCACAGGGCTGGGAGACACGTCCTCCCCCAATTCAGCTCCCAGCCTGGCCCCGGCCCACATGTGTGCGTGCGTGTGCGTGTGTGCATGTGTGCGTGTGCGTGTGTGTGTGGTGCTGGGGGTTGAACCCAGAGGCATTCTACCTCCAAGCTACACACCCAGACCTAGCTTATTCTTTTGCTTTGAAACAGGGTCTTGCTAAGTTGCCGAGGCTGGCCTTGAACCCCCGATCCTCCTGTTTTAGCCCCCCCAGTACAGGGATTACAGGCGTGCCCCCCACACTGGGCTCCCAGCCCACTCTCCCCAGCGGGCGGGAGCTTGGAGCCGCCCTGACATTCCTCTGTGCTTAGGTACTGTTTGGAGCAGGCCTGGTACATTCCAGAAGGAAAGGGGGATGTGGGCTGGGGGGAGGGCGGGGAGAGCCGGGCCGTGGCAGATGGAGACCGCCCGCCTGGGTCCCTCCTCCCCCCCCCCTCCTCTCCTCTGGCCTCAACTGTTCCAGCTCAACATGGAGTCCCGAGAGGAACCAAGCTCAGGGCCAGCACGTCAGTCTACCTGGTACTGGCTGTGTGACACCCCCTTCGGAGGCTAAGTCGGCCACGACCTCCTCCTGTAGCAGACGCCACCCGGAACCTCAAACCCGAGACTCGCCATTGAGAAAGGGCACATTGGGGTTGTGCATACAGTCGGCGCTCCATAAATGCGCACCCCGAGAAGGGATTCCAGGGGGAGAGACGGAATGCACCTGGGCCCCGCGGCCACCCAGCCACCCTCTCCGCCCGCCCAGCGGCATTCCCTGGGCTGGCCGGGCTGTCTCCCAAGACAGCCGGAAAGAAGCGCTATTAATACGCCCGACCCTAATCAAATCTGGATAATTCCACTGGAAACCTTTCCATAATTTCATCAGCGCTAAAGGATTACAATAGCAACACATTAAACCAACAGGCACGGATTTAGTTGCTCAAAAGGAAAACGTAGCTTGATTTAGAAACGGATGTTACAGTTTATTAACCAATCTAAATTAATTCGATTTTGAGCCACTGTTAAATATACATTAGGATGTATCACCCAGCAGTGTGGCCGGCGGGGAGGCGGCAGGAACGAGGGGAGACGGCCAGGCCGCGCCTGCGCACCACAGTCGATTCTGGGGGTTCCGAACTGGGGTTCCGAGCTGGAAAACAGGAGGAGGGAGAGAGAAGACTACAAAGGAGACATTGCCAAGCTGCCGCCCAAAGCTTGGTATCTGGGCATCTGAAAACTCAGCGTGGCGGGCGTGGTGGCGCACGCTTGCAATCCCAGTACTTGGGAGGCTGAGACCGGAGGATCGCAGGTTCGAGGGCAGCCTCAGCTACTTAGTGAGGCCCTCCGCAACTTAGTGAGACCCCGTTTCAAAATAAAGAATAAAAAATAGGGCTGGGGGTATAGCTCCGAGGTAGAATGTCCCTGGGTTGTTCAATCCCCAGTACCGCAAGACAAGAAGGAAATATAACACACACACACACACACACACACACACACACACACACACACAACACACACACACACACACCACCCCGGCCCACCTAGCTTCAGATGAAAACGAGGTGAGACAGAAAAGAAATGACAGATAAGTAGAAAGGAGACAGAAAGGAGGAGAAAGAGTCTGAGAGTTGACCTGTAAAAGCCCTGCACTCTTAGCACTCACCCCCCCCGCCCCTCCTCCTGCCGGTCACCCCCGGATTCCTGAGAAATCCACAGACCTTAGAGTCACCGTAAGTCACTCCTCGTGGAAATCGCCTTGTTTCAGAGCTCGTGAGCTCCGTGAGCTTCCACGGGGTATTTTTAGATTAGATAACACAAAGGAAGAGGTATTTTAAGAAACCTTTAATACGGGCTCATTCCCAAGTTTTATCTATTAATCAGACAGTGGAGAGGACGGCAGCTGAAAGATCCTAAAAAAAAAAAGGAAAAAGACCACAGCGAAGCCAGGCGTGGCGGCGCACACTTTCAATCCCAGTACTTGAGAGGCGGGAGGATCGCAGGTTCGAAGCCAGCCTCGGCCACTTACCAAGACCCTCGGCAACTTGGTGAGACCCTGTGTCCAAATAAGAAATAAAATCAGGCTGAGGGCGTAGCTTAGAGGTGGAAAGCCTTTGGCTTCAATTTCCAGCACCACACACACACACAAAGAACTACTGTCCTCCTAGTACTTGGGAGGCTGAGCTGCACCCCCAGCCCTATTTTTTTTTTTTTTTTTTTTTTTTTTTTTTTTTTTTTGCGGTCCTGGGGAGAGAACTCAGGGGCATTCTACCTCCGAGCTACACCCCTAGCCCTATTTTTTATTCTTTATTTTGAAACCGAGTCTCACTAAGTTGCGGAGTGCCTCACTAGGTAGCTGAGGCTGGCCGCGAACCCGGATCCTCCGGTCTCAGCCTCCCGAATGCTGGGATTACAAGCGTGCGCCACCACGCCCGGCTCCTATTTTTAATTT
>PVLC010044518.1:0-11816 GCA_004027655.1 Graphiurus murinus | reverse complement strand
CCCCCCCCCCCCCCCCCCCCCCCCCCCCCCCCCCCCCCCCGGTTTCCACCCACACTGGGGATTGAACCCAGAGGCATTCTACCTCCAAGCTATACCCTCCCCCCAGGCCTGTTATATTTTTATTTTGAAACAGGGTCTTTCTAGATTGATGAGTCTCTTTTAAACCTCCAGTCCTCCTGGCTCAGCCTCCCAAGTACTGGGATTACAGGTGTGCGCCACGCCCGGCGCACATGTACTCTCTCCCTCCCTCCCTCTCCCCTCTCTCTCTCTTTGAGAATTGAAAAGATTTCCTATAAGAATTCAGATTTTGAACTTCCCTGAGAAACAGAGGAGATGGCTCTGCACTGGCCCTTGTTTCTGGAGCTTTGGGGTGCATGCCCTTGGCGGGCGGGTGGGTGGGCACCCCAGTGTTTGCCTCTGTCCACCAGCTGCACACCAAGCTTGCTCTTCTAGCTTCTCTCCTTCATGGCTTCTGAGCCTTTCTTCAGTGTCTCCAGCTCACCCCTCACCTCTCACCTCTCACCCCTCACCCCTCACCTTTCACCTCTCACCCCTCACCTTTCACCTCTCACCTCATGCTACCTGTGATGATATAAGCTACAGTGTTAAACTCCCGGTATCCGCCCCTCAAGCAGTCCCCCATGTATGATAATCGCAGAATAGAAGAACATGTCAACTGTCTCATCCTCTTTCTGCTGTGGGGTATCCTCTCAGTCAGTGGGTCTTCTTCCCCAGGTTGAACCTGTGGATTTCTCCATACCCATTAATACATACCCCAAGCACAGGCAAGCTCACACTTGACTTCTTTCAGTGTGTGGTGTAAAGAATTACCACCTTCAGTCTTTACGGTAACTTAATCTCTGGACAAATTGCTTTTAATTCAGGCTGGCCGCGCACACAGATGCGCCATCAGTCTCCAGCGCAGTTTGGCTTTTATTTAGATGAATGTCTTTGAGCGAAATGGTTATCAGCTGCAGTTAGTATTGATTGAAATGTCTCTGGAGTACCTTTAAGAGATGGTTGCCACTTGAAGAGGCAGACTTCAGACGCAGGAGCAGTGGTACTCTTAATTGGCAGTAATGTCAATGGAATTAATAGCTGAGATGAAAACATCAGCCTCTGGCATACGTGGGCTCGCAGACTGGTCACGGGGAACAGCCGGCCGGCGGAGCAGAGGGAGAGGTGGGGGCTCATTTGGACCTCGTCTGTGACTTCTGTCCCTGGGGACTGAGCCGGTCTGGGTCAAGGCTGTGATCAAGAAGCTCCGCTGATGAGACCGGAGGATCCGGGTTCGAGGCCAGCCTCAGCTACCTAGTGAGGCACTCCGCAACTTAGTGAGACCCGGTTATAGGGCTGGGGTTATAGCTCCGAGGTAGAATGCCCCTGAGTTCAATCCCTAGTACCACAAAAAAAAAAGAAGCTCCGCTGACCCGGCAGGCCCGGCTTATTCTTTGCCTCACGGTCTAGCTGGTGGTGCGGGGAGGCAGTCGTGGTTCTGAGTGCGTGGGACCGACGCTGTTATCTCAAAAAGTCAGCCCGTGGGGGCTTTCCTTGCCTGTTTTTACACCACGGATTCCTAACAGCTGGGCTGTTCTCCTGTGTGACTATCCTTCCCAACATTTATTCATCGGTGGTAGGGATACCGTGTTCCTAAATAACCTTGTGGTTCTGAGTCTTGTAGCGTTCGTTTTTTGCACAGTCACTTGAACTTTGTGCCTCTGGCATTTTTCAGTTGTACATTCTTGTTGAGACCCGGGTTTCTTAGTCTCTGGACGGTTACTGACATTTAGAGCTGGATATTTCTCTGCTGTGGGAGCTGCTTACGCGTGCCAGATGTTTAACAGCATGCTTGGCTTCTACCCACCAGACACCGACGCCTCCCCTTTCTCCTCAGTCGTGACCACCAAAGGTCCTCCAGGGGCAGAATCGTCCCTGGTTGAGAATTACTGGCTTAGAAAAGAAAGGTCAATACCCTCTTCTCTTTTTCTCTACTACTGCTTAATGTTGATGCTTTAGCAAGACATTAATAAAAAATGCCATTAAGAATAGCCTTGGGAGCCGGGTGTGGTGGTGCACGCTTGTAATCCCAGCATTTGGGAGGCTGAGACCGGAGGATCCAGGTTTGCGGCCAGCCTTAGCTGCCTAGTGAGGCACTCTGCAACTTAGTGAGACCCTGTTTCCAAATAAAGACTAAAAAAATAGGGCTGGGGGTATAGCTCGGAGGTAGAATGCCCCTGAGTTCAATCCCCAGTACTGCAGAAAAAAAAAAAAGAATAGCCTTGGGCCAGGCGTGGTGGCACATTCCTGTAATCCCAGTACTTGAGAGGCTAAGACAGGAAGATCATGGGTTTGAGAACAGCATCAGCAAAGTAGGAGACCCTTAGCAACCTAGTGAGACCCTACTTCAAGACAAAAAATAAAGGAGACTGGAGGTGAGCTCAGAAATAGAATGCCCCTGGACTCAATCTGTAGTATGAGAAAGGGAGGGAGAAAGAGAAAGGAAAGAGGTAAAGAATACCTTAGTCTTGATGTGTGGTGTGAAGTATTTGGATTAGGACACTTATGTAGATAGAAGACTGATTCATCTTAGAATTTCTTTAGAAGTTGCTGGGTAATAAATTGGTATTGATTGAAAGCGATTTGAGTTTAGCCACCCTTGAGTGATTTGTGTTTTTGCAGCCTTGCTTTGAGCGCCTTGTTTATGGATGCAAGTGGGGAGGAAAGGGATATATTTGTAAATCTCAGTATCGATGATGTTACTTAAAACAGCGCATGGGATGGGAAATTATGAAGGAGAGGGCTTGGGAGTTTTTTGTTTGTTTGTTTTTGGTGTGGTCGGATGGGGGAAGGACAAGATTCCTTAATCTTGGGTACAATGCCAAACGTTGATTCTTTTTTTTTTTTTTCCCTTCTTCTTTACCAGAAACCTGAGTTACAACAAACTCTCTGAGATTGACCCTGCTGCTTTTGAGGACTTGCCAAATCTACAGGAAGTGTGAGTGCTTTCCTCAAACCTCTGGAGGGTGGAGAATGGGGGGCTCTGGGGAGAAAGCTGTCACTCTGCAGGCGCAAGTGTTCCCACTTACCTGGGCAGGAGCATTTGCGCAGGCACCGACTCCCCCTCAGCTGTGGTTTCAGCTACCCGTGGTCAACCATAGTCTGAAAATACTAAATGAAAAATTCCAGAAATAATGAATTCTTGAGTTTTAAGTTGAGCGCTGTTACAATTAGTGTGATGAAATCTCGAGCTGCTCTGCCTGGGTCCTGACTCGCCCACTGCTCACTGTATCCACACTGTATATGCTACCCGCGCGTCAGTTCCATGGTGGTCATCTCAGCTGTCAGATCGACCGTCCCGGTAGCACAGTGCTCCAATTCCAGTAACTCTTATTTTGTGTAATAATGGCCCCAGAGCTCACGAGAAGTGATGTGGCCGTCTTAATTATTCTATTTTGTGACTAGTTATTCTTGTCAGTCTCTTACTATGCCTGCTTTTTAAGTTAAACTTTGTTGCTGGACATAATGGTGCATGCTTGTAACCCTAGTACTTGGGAGGCTGAGACAGAATTGCAGGTTCCAGGCCAGTTTCAGCAACTTAGTTAGACTGTATTCCAAAATACAAAAAAGGGGGGAGGGGCTGGAGGTGTGACTTGGAAGTAGACTGTCCCTGGTTTCAATCCCTAGTAACAAAACAAACCTAAAAACAAAAACTTTGTCCTAGGTATATGTGTATGGGGTAAAAACATAGTATATGTAAGTTTGGTATTCTCTGCGGTTTCAGGAATGCACTGGGGGAGGGGGTCTTGAAATGTAGCCCCCCCCATGAATAAGGGGACAGTAGTACTTACTCAGCTCCCTTTGTGGTAGCCGCTCTCTTTTGAGGCCATGAGAGGCCTGGAGTTACTGGAAATCATGCCAGCAGGGAGGCCGGTAGGAGAGTCCTGCCCGTGTGGGTAATACGCCACGGCCAGTCCCCTGGGGTTGGAGTGCCTACTCACAGCGGCGTGTGATGCCAGCCCACCCCTCTGTGTTCTAGTCAGTGCTAGAAGAATGAACAGAGGAGGGTTACCTTTTCCCTCCACCTGCATAACTGCCTTAGGGTGCTAGGCCTGCTGCCTCTCACAGTGCCCTCTGATGCAGGACTCAGACCTTTTCTTTCTAATGCAAAAAATTCTGCTTTTGACATAGATGTTAGGATTATCAGGAGTTTTAGCTCCATAGGGATTTTACAGAAGCTTTCATATAAGTAATATATACATGCTGTTAAAAAAAAATTGGCAACTAGAGGAATTTGTGAAGACTAATGAAAATCACCAGTATTATCATCCAGACATGACCACTGTGAGCTTAGTCAAAAGTAGAGACCTGTAACTTGTCATTTTAAGATCAAAATATATATTATAGTCTTATGTATTCATCCTTACATTTTCAAAGACTGTATCATACAAATTAAAAAACTTTAATATCCTGTTGTAATATTTATGGAAAGCTCCTACCCACAGATTTCTGGTGCTTCTATTAGAGATTATTACATACGTTCTTTACAGTACATATCTATTATAAGTGACTGATAAAAGTCCTTGTTTCTGATGGCTTATCTATAGAAAATATAAGCCAGGCATGGTGGCACACACTTGTAATCCCAGTACTTGGGAGTCTGAGACAGAAGGATCGCAGGTTTGCTGCCAACCTCAGCAACTTAGTGAGGCTGTTTGCAACTTAGTGAGACTCTGTTTCAAAAAAAAAAAAAAAAGACAAGGGATATAGCTCAGAGGTAGAATGTCTTTGGGTTCAATCCTCAGTGCCACTAAAAATATATATGAGAGAGAGAGAGTGTGTGTGTGTGTCAGCTGGTGCAGTTTGCAGAATAGCTGCACTCTCTACCTCCATCTCTAAACTTTCCAAGTTGGCATTTGTGATTTCATGCCTGTTTAAAAAAGGTTTAGTCTTTCAGAGTTAAAGGACCGTCAGAGTTGGGGGCGCCTTGGAAACTCTTCGTCCAGGGCCTTCGTTGCCCATAGGGTCAGCAGGCGAGGGGCCGGGACAAGGAGGTCTGAAGGGGCTCGCTGTGTTCGGGTGGCAGCAGCAACAGCAGTTGACTTCTCAGGGTCTGGAGCCTGGAATTCCAGGGTCAAAGTGCCGGCAGCCGTGGCTTCTGCGGCCTCTCCCCTGGACTCGAAGGTGGCCGCCCCTCACTGTGTCCTCACCAGGCCTTTCCTCTGTGTGCCTGAGTCCCCGTGTCTGAGTTCGTCCTGCTTTCCTCCTCTTAAAAAGATGGCAGTCATGCTGGCCTGGGGCCCATCCGTGCGGCCTCTCTTAACCCCAGACACCTCTTTGAAGGCTCCCTCTGCAATTACAGGCATGCTCTGGGGGGCTGGAGCTTAGAGCTTTGACGGGTGACTGGGGAGTCACTGTCACTCGGGATGATAAGCCCAGGCCACCAGGGCCAGTTGGGCTCTTGGTCCCAGCTGTCTTGGTCCCTGTGGTCAGACTGTGTTTAAATGCTACGTCAGGAGCCAGGCGTGGTGGTGCACGCTTGTAATCCCAGCATTCGGGAGGCTGGGACCAGAGGATCCGGGTTCGAGGCCAGCCTCAGCTACCTAGTGAGGCACTCCGCAACTTAGTGAGACTCGGTTTCAAAATAAAGAATAAAAAATAGGGCTGGGGTATAGCTCGGAGATAGAATGCCCCTGAGTTCAATCCCCAGTACTGCAAAAAAAAGGCGCACCAAAACTCAGCAGTCAAGATAACCGCTGGGTATTGTGAGCAGTATATAGAGAAAAAAAAGATGAATGCCAAAAAAATACATAGGCATATATACATAAATCTACCGTGAGAAACATACTCACAATTTGCCCCAGGACAGGATCAGTCTTACTGATTCCGTTCCTTTAGCCTCAGGTTCTAGGATGGCTGTTGCTGCCCCGTCTTGATTTAGATTTTTGATGTCTTGTTCATCATGAATTTTTTTTCCATGCATTTTGATTTATTTTGATACTGGGAATTGAACCCAGGGGCATTCTACCTCCAAGCTTCACCCTAAGCCCTTTTTAATTTTGAAACAGGACCTTGCTAAGTTGCTGAGGCTGGCCTTGAACCTGCAATTCTAGTGCCTCAGCCTCCCAAGTATTGGATCACAGGTGCCGTGCCTGACTAGATAGCTTTAAAAACTTCACATTAACATATCCTTCAGACAGACTTTTGACTAGCTGCATTTGCTTTTGCTCCCTTGAACTCCAGCCTCCCATCTCCCTCTTGTCCTTCCTGCAAGAATTTGTGCCCCACAGCTAGAAAGGAAGTGGCAGAATCCCCCCCCCCCCATGCTCTCTGGCAGTGCCACCTTCCTGAGTAATGGAGCTGCCAAGATGGTGATCTCGCCACAGTATGGTGGAGTGGGGGGAGGATGCTCACTTTGGCGTGAGCAGGCCTGGATTTGAGTTCCGGTGCGGGGCTGGTGTCCCTGGATAGGTGACTTGAGCTCCACAGTGTCTCCTTTCCCTCTTCTGTGCCATTGGCGTGGTGACACATTGCTGGGACCCCCATCACTGATGAGGAGGCTGCTGGGAGAGGCTGGGCCCGGAAGAGGCTGGCCCCAGGAGAGGCTCACTAGGTAGCGAGTCCCTTCTCCTTTGCTGTCTTTGGAACTGTGCAGCCCTGGCCGGTGCCAGGGTGCAGAGGACTCATCTTGTGGGCTGATGGGTGAACCGCTCACCACCGCGGCCACCTCCTGTCCCGGCAGTCAGCCCTGCCTGTCGAGGGTGCTGAATTTATGGTGCATAGAGCGGTGTAACTTCCCACTGTCGACAGAGAACCCTCGGGGCTTGCCTACGGGAGTGAGTGTGTGTGTGTGTGTGTGTGTGTGTGTGTGTGTGTGTGTGTGTGTGTGTGTGTTTTGCTGGGGATTTAACCAGGGGCTTCTTACCTCTGAGCTACACCCCTAGCCCCATGTTTTTTTTTTTTTAAAGCAAGGTCTCAGTTGCCAAGGCTGGCCACAAACCTGTGATCCTTCTGTCCCAGCCTCCCAAGTACTGGGATCACAGGTGTGTGCCACCATGCCTGGCATCCCTGAGGGATTTACTGCTATAGCCTGGAGCTAGAAAGAGGGTCGGGAAGGAGTGGTGGTGGGGAGGAGTGCATAGAGAAGAAAAAACACAAAGTTGCAGTTTGAGCCAAGTGTGGCACAGGCTTGTAATCCCGGTATGTGGGAGGCTGAGACAGGAGGATGGCAGGTTCGAGGCCAGCCTCAGCAATTTAGAGACCCTTAGTAACTTAGCGAGACCCCGTTTCAAAGTAACAAAAATCACAGAGAGCTGGGATGTGGGGTGTAGCTTGGAGGCAGAACTCCCCTGGGGTCAGCTCCAGGGCCGCACGGTCGCAGTGGACGGTGCTGTGGGGAGTCAGGACAAGTGTTTCCAGGAGCGGCCAGTCCTCCCCCGAGGAGCCTTCAGAGCTCAGAGCCACTGGCTGGCAAAGGAGCGGGTGGTGGCTTCAGCGGTGGTTTAATTTTGGAGGCCCTGGAACCACAAACCCTCGGGGGCTGGTGGGAGGGGGGAGCCTAGCCCTCGGCGGCCCCCGGGGGACCTGGGGACACTGGCTCAGCTGCTTCCAGCGCCACGGTCTTCAGTGCCCGCAGTCCTGGGAAAGCCCACCGGGAGGGCCACACCCGGAGCGCCGGGCACTGCTCGTCTATAATAAGAGGGCTATTTATACACCCCAGCAACCTGCAACGGCCGGGATCACATTGCTGCGGCCGGCCTGCCGGCCCTGAGCACCACGGTGCTGCTCTGCAGGCTGGAGGGGGCCTGGGTGTGCCCCGCCAGGGGGGGTTTATGGCCCTCCACGCGTGTGCGTGTGGGTACCTGTGCATGAGGAGAGGGGAAACACCGAGGGGCAGTTTTGAAGCACTGTTCCTTGGCTGTGAATTATTGCCACCTGTTAAGCAGTCCCATATACCTGTCTGTATCGTAAACTCTGAGGTTTCATGATTTCAGCTCGATCCTGCCAGAATTCCTTGAAACTGGTACTTAGAATTCCTTCCATTTCTCAAAAGAGGAAACGAAGGCAGCGTGCACAGGGCTCAGTGGCAGTGTCAAGTTCACAGGGTAGAATTAGGGTTGAGGATCAGGCTGTAGACCTCCTCCAAAACCTGCCCGATCTGTGCTTGGGTTTGGGCAGAGTGTCTTTAAATCTAAAGATGATTTTTAGTGTACTGGAGGATATGCGTAGGTTTGTTTGTTTGTTTTTTTTTTTTTTTTACAAATAGTGCTCTGTGTAGGGGACTTGAGCAGATGTGGGTATCCTCTGGGGTTCCTGGAACCAACCCCCAGGAACACCAAGGAAAGACTGTATACCCTGTATCATACTAAAATGATTCTATTTGGCTACCTGCTTTAGGAGTTACACATCGCAATGTCTCGCCAAAGCAATTTTTAATATGCTTTATTTTCTGGTAGCTAAAGTATAACACCAATTAAGTGGCCCTGACTCCAAAATCTGGGCTCCTACTTGCTACTGGTGGCTTTCTCCTTCTTAAGAAATAAAACCAAGCCAAGTGTGGTGGCACGTGCTTGTAATCACAGCACCTCAGGAGGCTGAGGCAGGAGGGTTGCAAGTTCAAGGCTAGCCTGGGCAACCTAGCAAGACCCTATTTCCAAATTTCAAAAAAAGGGCTGAGGATGTAGCTCAGTGGCAGAAAGCACTTGCCTGGCATACCAGAGACCCTGGGTCCAGTCGCCAGCACTGCAAAAAGAAAAGAGGAACAAAACCCAGGTTCCAACCCACTGCCCAACCTGCCTGCTATTAACTAAAGCTCTGCTTCTAGTTGGGTGTAATCAGAACAACCACTGTCTACGAGTGAACTGGCTAAGTAAATTAATAAGTAAAATGGTTCGCCGGGCATGGTGACCCATGCTTGTAATCCCAGTACTTGGGAGATTGAGACAGGAGGATCGCAGGTTTGCAGTCAGCCTCAGCTACTTAGACCCTCTGCAACTTAGTGAGACCTTGTTTCAAAATAATAATAATAATAATAATAAAAAAAAATAGGGCTGAGGATGTAGCTCAGAGGTAGAATGCCCCTGGGTTCAAGCCCCAGTTCTGCAAAAAAATTAAAAAATAAAAAATAGCCGGGCGTGGTGGCGCATGCTTGTAATTCCAGTACTTGGGAAGCTGAGAACGGAGGATTTCAGGTTCGTGGCCAGCCTCAACTACTTAGTGAGGCCCTCCGCAACTTAGTGAGACCCTGTTTCAAAATAAAGAATAAAAAATAGGGCTGGGAGTGTAGCTCGGAGGTAGACTGCCCCAGAGTTCAATCTCCGGTACTGAAAAAAAAAAAAAAAAGGCAATAACCCCAAATTACTCTTTGGGTGGGTTTTCTAATTGTTTGTTAAAGCCAGAATTTAAGATAATAAATGAAGATGATGTATTGTGAAGTAAATGTGTCACTTCCTCTGACCAAGCCAAGTACATGGAGTGTTGGGAGAAAGCCAAGAGTCGAGGCAGCTGACCGTCGGGGTTGAGTGGGAAAGGACCCACCTCGGGGCCCTGCCCTGGGTCAGACGCCCATGTCGCCGTCACCCGCAGAGACCTCGTCCAGCTCCAAGGCTGGGCCGTGACTCACGGTCGGCTGCATCTGAGGTACTTCTAGGTCCTGAATCATCAGGAAAAGCTTTATAGAAGCCAGACGTTGCAAAAAGATTGTTAGGGGCTTGGATGGAAGCAAACTTGGGAGGGGAGGGGAGAAGCCAGTTGAGGGGTGTTGGGTGGAAGATTGCATAACCCCAGAGAGGGAAAAGGTTTCATCAGACACCGTCCTTAATTGCTAAGCTTTCTGTCCTCACCGGGACCCTGCTAAACGTCCAAGGCCTTTTGGCGGTGCTATTTTTTGCCCAGTCTCTATTTCAGTCTGGCAAGACGCCCTTGGAGGCTCAGAGCAGCTTTGACCTCTCCCACCTTGCGAAGATCACATTCTCCTTGCAGAGGGGACAGGGCGACCAGCTAGCCAGCTTCTCTTGGCTCTGGCTGTTCTTTTTAAAGTAGAACCCTCATAAGCGAGCAGGCCGCGCGGTTCTCTTCTTTGGACGCCAACTGCCCTCTTCCTAAATCGGGCGGCCCTGTCGAGATTAGAGCCTGCTATTTCTGACCGGTGCTGTTGATGTGGGGCTGCTCATGGAGATACACAGCGCCCCATTAATCTTTAGCCCTGGTCCACAGTCCCTGAGTGCCCGTCAAGACCTGAAATGTTCCTGTGCCCCTTTTCTGCGTTCGCTTACTCCTGTGAAGTTGGGCAGAGCAGCTTGCCATGTGAACGGTAGGACTAGCCTGAGACCAGACTCATCACCCAAGTTCCCCTGTGGAGAAGCGCTTTGTGTTCAGGTTCAACATGAAATCAGATTGTGAGTAGGTAGAAAAACAGCTTGGGTGTAACCCAAGGGATTATGAGCTTTCCGGCCTGCCCCACGCTGGTGGGCCAATGTGGGCCCGTTTGCTTGTTGCTCTTCTCTGATTGGCTGTCACACTTGGTTCATTTCTTGGCCGTGTTCCCCTCCCCCGGCACGTGACCACAGGCTAGCTAAATTTAACCCGACTTAGAGAATTTACTGCAACGTAGGAAACACCAGTAGTAACTGGCACCTGACTCAGAGTTGCCGTGATGATTACGTTACACAATGCACGTGGAGTTTTTGCTGTGATTATAAGGAAATAGAGAATAGTGGTGAAAAAACCCCAGACTTCGGGGCCAGACTCCCTGGGCTACTACCACTTATCGCTAAGTGACTCTGGTCAAATTACTTAACACCTCATTGGTGCAGGGTCAAAGATGAGTTTGTACATTTATCTTTGTAGAGCCGGGCCTGACAGACAATAGGCCTTTGATAAGTTACCTGTTGCTGTTATTATTATTACCATACTTTATTAGAGCAAATCTCTAACAAGGAGTTTTTAGGCAGGCCACCTTACTGGCAGCAGACCTTTGACCTTAGTTTTTCTTGCGCTGATAAACCTGAAGGTCTTATCTCGTAGTAAGTACATTGCTGGGTGCTGTGAAGTTTTACCTGGCGAGGTTAAGGCTGCTGGAGAGTCTTTAGTACCCCTGCGCCATTAGGGGAAACAGATCACAGCAGGATTGGAAGAGATAAAAGGTGGCGGTCAGATAAGAGACTGTTAAAGTAATTAATTGCCTGCTTCAACACACCAACAAGGACTCTTTAAAAGGAGAAAAGATTTGCCACATGATAGGACCTGCTTTCTGTCGGCCAGAGACTTCAGTCAGGAAGCTGTGGAAACAGGCGCATCTGTGTTCCAAGGCCAGCAATCGCCAGCCCTCATCCCTCACTGGCTTTGGCAATGAAGAAAGCAAGTGAGATAATTCAAGGCTTTTCCTTTTTTTTTTTTTTTTTTTTTTTCCTCCTTCAATTCATTTCTGCAAAGATGGCAGACAACCAGATTGCTGTGCTCGAGCAAGTGCTAGCTCCCTACTTGCCTGCCCACAGCTGTCACTTCAGTGGCCGTGTCCTCAGATGGTCACAGTGCGCTGTGTAAGACGGGTGCCCCTTGACAAGCGGGGGACAAGGGAACCCAGTCTTCTCCCCTGCATTCTGCGTCGCAAATACGATTCCTCCCCCGCCTGTCTCCCGGCAGCAGCCCGAGCCCCGTGCCTTGGCTTCCTTGAGCTTTCTGGGGCTCACATTGCAAGTCTGACTTTGGATTCTCTTCCCAGATTTGGAAATACATGTCCATGTAAGGAGGCCAGCTTGCAGGGCCTCTGGGGCAGACCGGGCCAGCCATGTTTTGGTTCCTTAGCTTTCCCGTCCATT
>PVLC010044517.1:0-12126 GCA_004027655.1 Graphiurus murinus | reverse complement strand
TAAAGACAAAAATCACATGATCATCTCAATTGATGCTGAAAAAGCATTTGACAAGATCCAACACCCATTCATGCTAAAAGCACTGCAGAGAATTGGAATAGAAGGAATGTACTTCAACATCATAAAGGCAATATACAATAGGACCACAGCCAATATCATATTAAATGGAGAGAAACTGCAAGAGTTCCCACTAAAAACAGGAACAAGACAAGGATGTCCATTATCACCTCTTCTGTTCAATATAGTACTTGCGACTCTAGCCAGAGCAATAAGGCAAGAGAAGGAAATCAAAGGGGTAAAAATAGGGAAAGAAGAACTAAAACTATCCCTCTTTGCAGATGACATGATATTATACTTAGAACACCCAACAAACTCAACCAAAAAACTTACAGAACTGATCAACAAATTCAGAAAAATGTCTGGATACAAAATCAATCTTAAAAAATCAGAAGCTTTCCTGTATGACAACCATAAAACCACTGAAAAAGAAATCAAGAACACAAACAACAAATGCTGGCGAGGCTGTGGAGAAGTGGGAAACCTAATACATTGTTGGTGGGATTGCAAATTAGTGCAACCACTTTGGAAAACAATATGGAGGATCCTCAGATGAATGTGACTGAACCTACCATATGATCCAGCAATACCTCTACTGGGTATCTACCCAAAGGAACGGAAACCAAACTATGAGACCAACGCATGTGTATCTATGTTTATAGCTACACAGTTTACAATTGCCAAACTATGGAACCAGCCAAGATGTCCATCAACAGACGAATGGATTACAAAACTATGGGATATGTACACAATGGAATTTTACTCAGCCATAAAGAAAAAACAAAATCATGTTATTTGTAGGGAAATGGATGGAACTGGAAAACATTATGTTAGTGAGATTAGTCAGTCACAAAAAGTAAAAAATCTTACGCTCTCCCTAATATGTGGAAGCTAGGGAGAAAATGGGACATAAGAGGGGCTCCAGATGAAGAAGGAGAATCCTTAGGTGAACAAAGAATTTGACTTAAAGGAAGGTGATGCCGGGAGGGGGACACCCTAATGAGCATCATGTACTTTCATGAACACATCAAAGTCAATCACTAAACTGAACTTGAGAAGGAGGGAGGAGGAGGGAGTGGAGAGGGAATTGGGGAAGGGTTAAATGAGAAATGTGTGCATGTATGCCTTTACCTATACCACAGCTTGTACCTAACAAAGATGTATGATTACAATGCACCAATTAAAAAAAAAATCATAAAAAAATTGTATGTTTTCTTTCTTTTTTTTTTTTTTGTGGTACTGGGGATTGAACTCAGGGGCATTCTACTTCCAAGCTACACCCCCAGCCCTATTTTTTATTCTTTATTTTGAAACCGAGTCTCACTAAGTTGCGGAGTGCCTCACTAGGTAGTTGAGGCTGGCCGCGAACCCGGATCCTCCAGTCTCAGCCTCCCAAATGCTGGGATTACAAGCATGCACCACCACGCCCGGCTTGAATGTTTTCTTAACTTTGTTTTCTGTTAGTTCTAGAAATAGAACTAACATTTGTATGTTGATCTTGTATTCTGCACCCTTGCTGAACTCATCCATTAGCTTTTATATTTTTTCTTGTGAATTCCTCAGATTTTTTTTTTCTATATATAAGATAATGTTATCTGCAACTAGAGATACTTCACGTCTTCCTTCTCTATCTTGATGTCTTTTCTTTTTCTTGCCTAATTGCTATGGCTAAAGCCTTCCATACAGACATCCTTGTTTGTGTTGTTTTCAATATTAGGGGAAAAGTATTCAATTTTTCACCTTGAGTATTATATTACTCATATATTAGTACATATTACATATATATTGGGATTTTTTTTTGTAGATACCTTTTATCAGATTTTGGAATTTCCTTCCTATTTGTGATTCATTGAGTGTTTTTATTATGAAAGAGTGTTACATTTTATTAAATGTTTTTTCTGTGCCTGTTGAGATGACTTTAACACAAAAACTATATTATGGATAAAAGATGTTAGGAAACATGTGATTCCAGTCCTTTTAAATATTGAATTTTTAATGGCTTAATATAGTCTCTCTAGTCTGGATGATTTCAATTCATCTGACTTCGAGTTTTCTGATTCTTTTTTCTTCTTACTTAGATCTTCCATAGAGCTCCTCTAGTGACTTTTTCATTTGTCATAGTGTTTCATTTGTTATTTTTCTTAGTAGTTCTAGAATTCTCTTTGGTTCTTTTATAATTCCTTTCTTTTTTTATTATTATTATCCGTGCATTGTAAGCAAACATCTTTGTTACGTACAAATTGATAATGACATATGTGCCCACATTTCTCATTTGACCCCTTCCCCAAATTCCCACCCTACTCCTTTGCCCTCTCTCCCTCTCAAGTTCAATTTAGTGAGTAACCTTGATGTACATTAGGGTGTCCCCACCCCCCATCCATCCCTTTCTGTTAAATCAACTTCTTTGTTTATCAAGGTTCTCTACTTTTCCATCTGAAGACCTCTTATGCCCCATCCTCTCCCTAGCATCCACATATTAGGAAGAACATATGCTTCCTTACTCTTTGTGACTGGCTAATCTCACTTAACATAATGTTTTCCAGTTCTATCCATTTCCCTACAAATAACATGATTTTGTTCTTCTTTATGGCTGAGTAAAATTCCATTGTGTACATATCCCATAGTTTTGTAATCCATTCGTCTGTCGATGGACATCTTGGCTGCTTCCATAGTTGGCTATTCTGAATTGTGCAGCTATAAACATAGATACACATGCGTTTGTCTGATAGTTTGGTTTCCGTTCTTTTGGGTAGATACCCAGAAGTGGTATGGTAGGTTCATTCCCATTCATCTGAGGATCCTCCATACTGTTTTCCACAGTGGTTGCACTAGTTTGCAGTCCCACCAACAATGTATTAGAGTTCCCACTTCTCCATAGCCTAGCCTCGCCAGCAGTTGTTGTTCGAGTTTTTGATGATTGCCATTCTGATTGGGGTTAGGTGACATTTCAAGGTGGTTTTGATTTGCATGTCTCTGATTGCTAATGATGTGGAACATTTCCTCATACATTTATTGGCCATTTGTATTTCTTCTTTTGTGAAGTGTCTATTTAGATCCTTTGCCCATTTTTTGATTGGGTTATTTGTTTTCTTAGCTGTGAGTTTCTTGAGTTCTCTGTACAACCTAGATATTAGTCCTCTATCAGAAGAGTAGCTGGCAAAAATTTTCTCCCACTCTGTAGGTTCTTGATAGTTTCCTTTGCTGCACAGAAGCTCTTAAGTTTAATGCAATTCCATGTATTGATCTTCCTTTGAGTTGCTTGTGCTTTGGAGGTCTTGTTGAGAAAGTTTTTACCTGTGCCTATGTGTTGAAGTGTTGGGCCTATGCCCTCTTCAAGGAGCTGCAAGGTCTCTGGCCTGACTTCCAGGTCCTTGATCCACCTTGAGTTGACTCTTGTGCAGGGTGAGAAAGTGGGGTTTATTTCCATTTTCCTGCATATGGTTAACCAGTTTTGCCAACACCATTTGTTAAAGAGGCTATCTTTTTTCCAGTGTATGTTTTTGGCTCCTTTGTCAAAAATCAGTTGACTGTAAACCTGTGGGTCTGTTTCTGAGTCTTCTATTCTACTCCATTGGTCTATGTGTCTGTTTTTGTGCCAATACCATGCTGTTTTTATTACTGTGGCTTTGTAGTAGAGTTTGAAGTTAGGTATTGTGATATGTCCTGCATGGTTCTTTTTACTAAGAACTACTTTGGCTATTCTGGGCTTTTTGTTGTTCCAAATGAATTTAAGGACTGATTTTTTTGTCTGTGAGGAGCTCCCTTGGTAATTTCATGGGTATTGTATTGAATCTGTAGATTACTTTTGGGAAGATGGCCATTTTGATGATATTTATTCTGCCTATCCAAGAGCATGGCAGATTTTCCCATCTTCTAAGGTCTTCGTTGATTTCTTTTTTCAGCTTTTTGTGGTTTTCCTTATAGAAGTCTTTTACCTCTTTGGTTAGGTTTATCCCTAAGTATTTTATTTTTGGGGGTTCCCCTGTTGAGTGTAATTGTTTTCTGGATTTCTTTTTCAGTGGTTTTATGGTTGTCATACAGGCAAGCTTCTGATTTTTTAAGGCTGATTTTGCATCTAGACACTTTGCTGAATTTGTTGATCAGTTCAGTAAGATTTTTGGCTGACTTTGTTGGGTGTTCTAAGTATAATATTATGTCATCTGCAAAGAGGGATAGTTTTAGTTCTTCTTTCACTATTTTTACCCCTTTGATTTCCTTCTCTTGCCTTATTGCTCTGGCTAGAGTCGCAAGTACTATGTTGAACAGAAGAGGTGATAATGGACATCCTTGTCTTGTTCCTGTTTTTAGTGGGAACTCTTGCAGTTTTTCTCCGTTTAATATGATATTGACTGTAGGTCTATTGTATATTGCCTCTATGATTTTGAGGTATGTTCCTTCTATTCTGATTCTCTGCAGTGCTTTTAGCATGAATGGGTGTTGGATCTTGTCAAATGCTTTTTCAGCATCAATTGAGATGATCATGTGATTTTTGTCTTTAATTCTATTTATGTGGTGAATTACATGGATTGTTTTTTGTATGTTGATCCAGAAGACATCCAATTTACAGTAAAAACAAAAGCAATAAAATGCTTAGGCATAAAATAATAATTAATTTTTTGAATATATTTAACAAAATAAGTACAAGGATCATATCCTGAAAACTATAAAATTACATTTAAAGAAATAAAAGACGATCTAAGTAAATGAAAACATATATTGTGTTCACAGATTGGAAGACTTAATATTATTAAGATAGCAATACTCCTCAAATCCATCTGGAGATTTCAGTGCAATCTGTCTCAAAATCCCTGCTGGCAACTAGGCACTGCCACCTGTAGGCCCAGGTACTTGGGGCAATGAGGGAGGACAATCAGTGGAGTTCAGAAACTCAAAGCCAGCCTGGGTGCTATAGATAAACCTGTCTCAAAACAAAAGAATCCCTGATGCCATTTATCAAGAAATGGAAAACTTGTTCCTAAAATTTGATATAGAAGTGCAAAGGACACAGAACACCCAAAACAATCCTGAAAAAGAACAAAGTTGGAAGACTCACACTTATTTTAAAACATCTTAAAAAGATATAGTAATCAAGAATAGCGCATATTAGCAAAGGCTAAATTTAGATCTAGAGAATATAGGTGAGAGGCTACAAGTAATCCCTTATCTTTATAGTCACTGATAATTCATTGATCAAAAAAGTCTTTTCAACAAATGATGCTAAGACAACTGGATATACACACACACAAAAAAAGAAGGAAGACATCTACCACCTATTACATATAAAAATCAACTAAAAAGTGGATCAAAGACTAAACTGTAAGATCTAAAATTATAAAATTCTTCCAAGAAAAGGTAGATGTAAATCTTGATGTTTCATTTGACAATGCTAGTAACTATACCAAAAGTAAAGCAACTAAGGAAAAAATAGAAATTTTACTTTACCAAAATGAAAAACTGCGTATCAAAGGACACTATCAAGAAAGTAAAAAAGATTATAAAACAAGATATTTGCAAATCATTTATCTAAAATACAGTTTCAATTATTTACCTATTCTGTATCTGTGAATTTACCTCAGTAAATTTATTTATAACCCCAAAATCAACACTTGTAGCACATAAAGTTATTTATGGACATGAGCAGAGCAGTGAAATATTTGAGTCACTCAAGCAGAAGAAGGCAGCATTTTGCCTTCTCACTTCAATTATAACATAAACCAGTGATCTGTTGATGGTCTATTGAGTGCCACTTTTTTCACATTTTTGTAGTTTTTACTGGTGATATCACTGCTTAAAATGTCCCCCCAAAGTGTAATGCATAAGTGTCATTCAGTGTTTCTAAGAGCAAGAAGGTTATGATGTGCTCTATGGAGAAAATGTGCATGTTAGATAAGCTTTATTCAAAGCTTATTTCAGTTTCAAGTCTCCTTATTTAATATATATTATCCAATATGTTTAAAAACATATTATTGATTGATTAACAACATTTCAATGTTAATGAATCAACAATGTATATTGAAAAGGGGGCACTGAAACAGAAACACACATAAAACAAAATTAGGTATCATAATTGGTAGATAAAACATTGTGATCAGCAGCTCACAGGAACCTGACCCTATTGACTCACAGGAACCTGACCCTATTTCCTCTCAGGGAAATGGCTCAGTATTAACTAATTCACTGTTAGCAGAAACTTTATAGACTCTAACCATGGCAGATGATGGGAACTGCCTGTATTTGAAGAATGAATAATTGTTACATAGCACATAGAAGTGCATGTTCCATCCTATTCTGTTCACATTGTATTCTTATTCTTCCATGAGAGGAGCTGTTTTACACTTATGATGAATAGCATATCTCCATTGCTACACTGACCTCTTGAACAAAGCTCAAATACCTATGTATCCAAATCTTTCTGTCTCCACATAAATATGCCATGGCACAATAAAAATAATAATCATTATGTGCCCCATCCAACACTCTTCCTCCTAACCAATCCACCCCTTCTCTGGGAATAGTCTTGGTTATTTGTCCAACCATCCCACCCACCATCCTAGTCCACCCTTAACTTCTCCCATCTTCCCCCTCTCTCTCCCTCCCTTCCTCCTCCCCTCCCTACCTCTCTCTCCTTCTTTTTTTTTTTTTTTTTTGTGGTACTGGGGATTGAACCCAGGGATATTCTACCCTAGAGCTATACCCCTCACCCTATTTTATTTATTTTGAAACAGGATCTAAGTTGCTAAGGGACTCTCTAAATTGCTGAGGCTGGCCTGAAACCTGTGAGTCTCCTGTCTCAGCCTTCCAAGAACTGAATTACAGGTGTGGGCCCCTACACCTGGCTCCCACATCTCTCTTAATACTTTTATTGGTGTGTTATGGTCGCACATCATAATGCAGTTCATAGTATATATGTGAGAATACCAATGCCAATTTTAATATCTTATATAGGGAAGGGGAGGGAGTGGAAGGGAGCTAGGGGAAAACTCACCAACTACTGTGTGCATGTATGTCCCACATCTCTTTATCCTTGAAAATTACATCATTCCAGCCTCAGCTACCTAGTGAGACACTCTGCAACTTAGTGAGACTCGGTTTCAAAATAAAGAATAAAAAATAGGGTTGGGGGTATAGCTCGGAGGTAGAATGCCCCTGAGTTCAATCTCCAGTACCACAAAAAAAGAAAAAAAAGAAAATTACATCATTAAGTTAAGTAGGGGTGGTGGCAAGAGTTAACATTTATTGAGCTTTTACTATAGGTCATAGGCCAGGTCTAATCTCCAAACCCTACTTACCACCTCTCTAGCCTATTGCTTTGAGATCCACTTTTTTTTTATGTCTTTGCAAATGCTATTTCTTTTGCACAGAAGTTGTTTCCCCTATTTCTTTGCCTCTAACTATCTCCAACTCATACTTTAAGGCTTATTTCTAGTATTTCTTCCAAGAAACCTTCCCAAATAACATACACGAGACTGCCCTGGGCATTCCCTACTCTAGAGTATCATGTACACTGTTGCTAGCATAACTCTAAACAGAGTTTACTACATATCTTTACCTCTGCCTTCTCAATAAACTAATTTTCCTAAAGGTCAAAGACTGTGACATTCTCTTTGTATTGTTATAGTTCAAATCTTGGTGTATTGCTGTTGCTCAATAAATTTTTGCTGGATGAAGCTTGCAAAACTCATTTTCAGAGGTTATTAAATACCTATTTACCATAATAATACTAATTATTAATTATTCACTATACTGCTGACATGCAAACGGACACAAAAATCACAATCAATTGCACAGGGTGCTAATGACTGTTTTCATTTGAACTACTTTCCATTTAGAACTATAACATTTAAAAATCTGAATACTTACTTCAACAGAGAAGACCTGGTCATGCTTGATTATTTCTCTGTTCTGAGTTCCCATTGTTGTTGATTCAGGAGTCATGGTTGATCCTACTCCCTGAGAACTATTTATGTACATCTCATCACTCTGTGACTGATCTATATTCAAGCCAGGCACGTCATGCTTACTGCTTGAAGTTTTCCTCTTTTTTTTCTGCTTCTTGGAAGGATTCTGTCCATCAGACTGTGCTTTTCTTTGTCGAAACTGGGCAAGCTACAGAAAAAAAAGAAAGGAAAGAAGAAAAAAAGAAAGTTATTATCAAAGACAAATTTTCTTATTGCCATTAAGAAAAAAAAGTACCTTTGGGGTTACTTTCTCTAAAAAGTCAAATTATCACTAAGTAAAAATTATGGTAAAACACAGGACAAATGTTGCAGCTTTATTATAAGAATCACTACTAGAATGCAAAGAAACTAGCTGTTCCCAAAAGAAACTATTGAAATATTGGGGGGTAAGAACTGAAAATATCATGTCTGAAGAAAAGAAAATTAGCTCAGAGTTAGGTAAAATAGGCACTCTCATTCACTTCACTGTTTGGTGAGAATATAATCTCTGGATTTAAGATTCTATGAAACTCAGATGCAGTGGTGCATGCCTGTAATTTCAGAGACTTGGGAGGCTGAGGCAGGAGGCTCACAAGTTCCATGCCAGCCTGGGCAACTCAGTGAAACCCTGTCTCAAAAAATAAAAAGAAACTGGTAGTGGTGGCACCTGCTTGTAATCCCAGTACTTGGGAGGCTGAGACTGGAGGATCGCAGCCTCAGCTGCTTAGTAAGGCCTTCTGCAACTTAGTGAGACCCTGTTTCAAAATAAAGAATAAAAAAATACAGCTGGGGGTTCAATTTCTAGCACTGCAAAACAAACAAACAAATAAAAAAAATAAAAGGGGCTGGTGATATAGCTCAGCAGTAGAACATACCTGGGCTCAATTCCCAGTACTACCCTCCCCCCCAAAAAAATTATATGAAAACACACACATACAATTCTCAGTACTACCAAAAAAAGTATGTGAATCTCTCTCTCTCTCTCTCTCTCTCTCTCACACACACACACACACACACACATACATACATACATACACACACACACACACACACACACACACACACACACACAGAACTCCAAAAAACACATTTGCTTTGTGGAATTTCTGGGACTTCTACTACCTGATACTAAATATAATTAGCTTATGTTAAAATATTTAGCTATACAAATAGTCACTGTGGCCTTACTTATAATGGGAACAAGATTAATAATAACTAAAATTTCAAACAGTATTTTTTTACCCTTTATCATTTAAATATCATCATCAAGATTTCTGCCATATCCTAGTGTCAACTTATGTATCATTTACTTAATATGTTTTAACCAGTGCACTTTTTCATTTAAATTTATTTAAAAAGGAGACTTAAATCTCTGACACAAATTACAAGTATTGATTGTGACTTATTTTTTTAAAAGGAAGCTAACAAAAATAAAAATGATGAATCTATTAAAATTTTATTTAGATGTTGCTGAAGACTATGAGAGGAATGCTCAAGTGTTAAAAGGTTATTAAACAAGCATCAGATTGTTGGCTATTATTAGAAGAAAATTAGAAAAGAAAAAACTTTCTCACAATCAATGTTTTGTTTTTTGTTTTTTGTTTTTTTTGTTTTCTTTTTTTTGTTGGAGTACTGAGAATTGAACCTGGGGCATTCTACCTCTGAGCTGCATCCCCAGCCCTATTTTATTCTTTATTTTGAAACAGGGTCTCACTAAATTGAGGAGGGCCTCACAAGTTGCTGAGGCTGGCTGAGAACTTGCAATTCTCCTGTTTCAGCCTCCCAAGTACTGGGGTTATAAGTGTGTGCCACCATGCCTGGCTACAATCAACGGCCGGGATATACCTAAACTATCTCACCAACTAAAATCAGAACCATCATGGCTGGGAAAGATGTTCATGACACAGGAGCAGTGTAAACTAGTGCTGCAGCATGACCTATTTTTTTAGTGAAAGGAAAATTACATTTCTTTTTAACAAAGACAAGGCAAATCTCTGACTCGTAGCAGACAATTATATCTAGCTTGAATTTTAATAACACTGTATTCACAAGCCTAGGTAAATTATGGAAAGCTATAATTCTAATAACTTTGGTATATTTCTGGACTTGAGATTACAGGTATTTTTCCTTTTTGCTCATTTAGTCTCCTAACAGTGTTTTTGTTTTGTTTTTGAGGTACTGGGGATAGAACCCAGGAGCATTCTACCTCTGAGCTACATCCCCAGTACTATTTTGAAACAGGGTCTCACTAAGTTCGGAGGGCCTCACTAAGTAGCTGAGGCTGGCCGTGAACCCAGATCCTCACGTCTCAGCCTTCCAAGTACTGGGATTACAAGAGTGTGCCACCATGCCCGACTCTAACAATGTGTTTTATGATTTTCACATGAAGCAACTACTAAGGAACAATTTCTAAATTTAATTTGAGCTATTGAATTACTTTCAAGAGGAGAAAAACAAAAGAATAAGACCAGATGTCCATTCCTTTGTGCCTTAAAGAAGGAAATATGTGACTAGGATTACTATAATTATTAATTAGACCAATTATAAAAATGGCCAATAATAATATATTATTATGCTATTAACTATCAAAACATATGCTATTAACATATGCTACTATCAAATTATTTTATAAATAACATGGAATATTTTATACTTATATTATCTGCTACATGAAAAGTATATACATAGGCCCTATGTACCTAATAAAGACATTTAATGCATAAACCAGGACTAATCACTAGACTTTCAGAATATAAAAATATGTCACAATTTAATTTTTTCCAGTTATGTAGCAACACTCCCTCCCCTCATTATTCCAACTCCTGTCTGCCTGGGGAACAGGTGCACAACCAGTTGCCTCTCTCTGGTTGTTATTAAGCTGCTGGAATGCACATGAACTGCTCTGGAGGGAGCAGATTCATTCTTAAAAATAAACCAACTAGAGGGTTAGTGAATACATTATCTATAAACAGAATCAGAAGTCCAGGCACAAAGCACATCATTTAAAAAGAAAAGATCTCTCCGAGAGAATGCAATGCCAAGAAATATTAATAATGACATTCTTAATATTTATATTCAATTTCAGAAATGTACTAAAATACCATGTTTTCTGCCTTAGAGTATACTTAGCAGAATATATCAGGGCAAAGAGGAAAGTTTTGCTTAAAATTCCATGTTTGTTAGGTTATATTAGTAATTCGTATTTAATAGTTATTCAGATGTACAATTACATAACAAAGGATGAAAATTATTAACTCTGCATTATACAAAGGTTGATTAAAAATAAAAACCTCTGTGACAATAGTATCCATAGCTAGATGAACCCAAATAAAAAAGACATTAGGTTGATATGAAATAAAAAGTAGAATGGTTTTATTATAGTATTTAGAATAAATCACTCCTAAGTATATAAACTACAAAAAATATTGTTTTAGTCCTATGTAATAGATCATATAAAGTCATATTTTTTTCACAATAATTAACCAGAAGGTAAGCTCTATGAGGTCCTCTGTTCTGTTCACTTCTATATATTCAAACCCTTGAGCAATAGTCAATAAAAATATATGTTGAATAAAAAAAGGATAATTTATCTTTTACAGAAAAGTTATCCCTAAGCCAGGCATGGTGGCACATGCTTACAATCCCAGTACTTGGGAAGCTGAAACAGGAGAATTGCAGGTTTGCAGCCAGCCTTAGCCAGTCCTTCCACAACTTTGTGAGGTACTGTTTCAAAATAAAAATAAAATGGGGCTGGGAGGGTGTAGCTTGGAGTAGTTCAACTCCCAGTGCAACAAAAAGAAAAGTTACCACTAAGCAGCAATTAAAAGCACTGTTTGAGACAACCTGAGTACTAAGATGATGTAAGAGACATATGTAATTCTACTTTATCAAAAAGTTCCTCAAGCTGGGCGTGGTGGCGCACACTTATAATCCCAATACTTGGAAGGAGACAGGAGAATTCGGGTTCATGGCCAGCCTCAGCTACTTAGTGAGGTCCTCTGCAACTTAGTGAAACCCCGTTTCAAAATAAAGAATAAAAAATAGGACTGGGGACATAGCCCAGAGGTAGAATTTCCCTGGGTTCAATCCCCAGTAACTAACACACACACACACACACACACACACACACACA
>PVLC010044516.1:0-12124 GCA_004027655.1 Graphiurus murinus | reverse complement strand
CTATTTTATTTATTTTGAAACAGGGTCTCTCTAAGTTGCCAAGGGCCTTGCTAAGGTGCTGAGGCTGACTTTGATCCTGAAATTCTCCTGTCACAGCCTCCCAAGTACTAGCCTCCCAAGTACATGCCCCACTTGTATGTGTATTATATATAGAAACTGTTTAGTAGTTTTCCATGTTGTTAACATGTAGCTCTGAGTATAGCTTCTGTGTAGCAACCCATTGTTTGACTAGGCCTAATTTATTTATTCCTATTCTGTTATTAATGGGCATTTAAGTTGCTGCTAGTTTTTGGCTATTACACTTAGTGTCGCCAAGAATATCCTTGTGTGTGACTCCTTGGGTACATGTGCAAGCACTTTTCTAGGGTATATGCCTAAAAGTAGAATTGATAGCTCATATGCAATGCGTATCTTCAACACAACTGCATAAATTGTTTTCCAAAGTGGTTGCTGATAGAAATAAGAGGTTCTGTTGCCCTACATTCTTGTCAATCCTTGGTATTATTAGAGTTCATAATTTCTGCCTATCATGTGGTATCTTGTTCTTTTGAATTTACTCTTCACTAGTTGTGATATAGGTTGAGTATTCTCATAATTGGAATCATATTATACATACAGCTCAGGGATTTCTTGTGCATACTCTGTATCATTCCCCACTTCTTTTTTTGCTGAATACCTTTTTGTATGTTTTCTTGCCATCAGGGTTGACTCCTTTTAATTTTTTTTTTCACATCTTTTGCCTGTTTTTCTATTGAACCTTTTATTTACTTTTTTAGTAAATATATATTGTATTATATATAATCTAGGTACTTAATACATGTATTCATTCATGTTATGTGTATATGAATATATATATACACATACATATAGTTATTATTTTCATTTGGTCCTGAGAATTGAACTCAGGGACATTCTACCTCTGAGCCACACCCTCAGCCCTATTTTTTTTTTTTTTTTTTTTTGTGGTACTGGGAATTGAACTCAGGGACATCTACCTCCAAGCTACACTCCTGGTCCTATTTTTTATTCTTTATTTTGAAACAGGGTCTCACTAAGTTGTGGAGGGCCTCACTAAGCAGCTGAGGCTGGCCGCGAACTGGGATCCTCCAGTCTCAGCCTCCCAAATGCTGGGATTACAAGTGTGTGCCACCATCTTTTTTTTTTTTTTTTTTAAGTGTTTGAAACAGGGTCTCACTGAGTTGCTGAGGCTGGTCTCAAATCTGTTATCCTCCTGTCTCAGCCTCCAAGTACTAGGATTATAGGCATGTGCCACCATGCCCAGCTGGATACTAATTTTTGACAGTTACATGCATATCAAATACTTTCTCCTGTGTAGCTAGTCATCTATCATTGCATATCTTCAGCTGGGGATATAGCTCAGTGGTAGAGCACTTGCCTGGCATGCATGAGGCCCTGTGCTCTACCCCAGTACTTGGGGAAAAAACAAAACAAAATAAGGCACTGCTTATGTTGTCTTTGACATATACATCTTAGAGTATTTTTATAAAATAAAAATTAGTATTAAAGTTTATATTTGCTGGGTATGGTTGCGTGTGCCTGTAATACCAGTACTTGGGAGGCTGAGACAGAGGATTGCAGGTTTGGGGACAGCCTCAGCAATGTAGCCAGATTCTCAGCAACCTAGCAAGACTCTGTTTCAAGATAAAAAATAAAAAGGGCTGAGAGTGTAACTCAAAGGTAGAATGCCCCTACTTGGTTGTTGGTATATGATTTTATAAATAATGAATTTGCTGACTGAATAGTCTAGAATCTTTAATACAATGTTTATTGAATGTTAATAGTGAGCATCCATTTCCTATCTTTAAAGGAAGTGATTGTAATATTTTACTATTAAATGTGATTTTTTTTGTGTGGTACTGGGGATTGAACCCAGGGGCATTCTCCCTCTGAGCTGTACCCCTAGACCTATTTTTTATTCCTTATTTTGAAACAGGGTCTCACTATATTGGGGAGGCCCTCACTAAGCAGCTGAAACTGGCTGTGAACCCAGATCTGCCAGTCTCAGCCTCCCAAGTACTGGGATTACAAGCGTGTGCCCACCACGCCTGACTTTAAATGTGATATTTATTACAAGCTTTTTTGTCTTTTTCCTTCCTTCTTTCATTTTCCTTTTCTTCCTTTTCCTTCCCTTCCTTTCTTTTCTCCTTCCTTTCTTCCTTTTTTCCCTTCCTCCTTCCTTCTCCCCTTACTTCCAGGGATGTTCTACCTCTGAGCCACATTCCTAGCCCTATTTAATTTTTATTTTGAAACAGAGTTTCACTAAATTACCAGGCACTGGTGTCAGACTGGATCCTCCTGTCTCAGCTTCCCAAGTATTGGGATTATAGGCATTGCCCTACTACACCCAGCTCTGCCCTGCCTTCCTCCCTCCCTCTTTCTGTCTCTTCTTCCCTTTTTTCTTCTTGTGGTACTGGGGATTGAACCCAGGGGCTCTCTACCACTAAGTTGCATACCCGGCCCCTTTTTAATTTTGAGATGAGGTTTTGCTAATTTGCCCAGGCTTGCCTGGAATCAACCATCCTCTTAAGTCAGCCTCCTGAGTAGCTGGGATAACAGGTGTGCACCACCACGCCCCATGCCTAGCAAATTTTTTTTCTTTCTGTCTTTGTTTTTTTGTAAACCACAATTTTTTTTTTTATGTGGTGCTGGGGATTGAACCCAGGGGCATTCTAGCTGCACCCCTACCCCTATTTTTTATTCCTTATTTTGAAACAGGGTCTTACTAAGTAGCAGAGGGACTCACTAGGTAGCTGAGGCTGACCGTGAACTTGGGTCTCAGCCTCCCAAGTACTGGGAATACAAGTGTGGGCCACCACGCCTGGCTGAAAACCACCATTTTTATTTGCTCATTTCTTGCATTTGTAGTTCTCCTCATTGACATCCTTGGCCTGAGATTCTTTGCCATAGTCCTTAATGACTACACAACTGCAGCCAACTACTTCACGGAGCTTCCCCTCTTCATCAGTTTTGCAGAGGCCTACCCACTCCCCTAATTTCTTGTCAGCAACCTTAATTAGGTTGATTTGGTGCTCAGCACAATGGGCCTCCACCAACTTCACATACATTGGCTCATCACAGTTGGATGCTAGCACACAAAGATGGGCTTGGCGCTCGTCTAAGACTTCCGCAGTTTCGTGAATTCCACATGCTAGGCCATTGTGGATAAGGGTGGTCCTCAGCACCTCTTGCAGAGGTCACTCCTCCAGCAGCAGTGCCTTCCTCAGCCACGGCAGGGGGTTATGGGTGAGGCTGAATCTTGAACACACCAGTGCCTTCACCTCCATGTGACCTGGTGGTGGCAGGGAAAGGGTAAAAATTATGTTTCTAATACTGGTCAATGAATTGCTAATTTTTAAACTATTCTTTGTACTTTACATAGATATTTTGTGTATTTTTTATGTGTGATATTCATAAAACTTAAATAAAATTAAAAGGTACAGAATATAAAGTGGTCAGCTTGAGAATGAATATTGAGCAAATAGACCATTCTTATCTAATAAATAAGGCAAAGAACCATACTTTTCCAGGCTGTACTCTCTCAGTACAAAAACCAGCATTAGCCAACATGGTGCCTTTGTGCCAGTTAGGGACTTGAACCCCATCCTATGGGGAGACAGATTAGCAGTGGGGGCCAAGTTTGGCTGCATTCTTGCTTAATAATTTGCTAGTTTTTTACATCTGTTTATTAATTATATTGGCCTTGTAATTTTTCTTTGTCATATTATTCTTATATTTTTGTATTCAGGTTATAGTGATATTATAAAAGGATTTATAATGCAGCTGGGCATAGTGGCACAGACCTGTCATCTCATATTGGGGGGTGGTGAGACAGGAGGATCACAGGTTCCAGGACAGCCTCAGCAACTTAGCAAG
The DNA here is from genome assembly GCA_004027655.1 of Graphiurus murinus. Taxonomy (NCBI): domain Eukaryota; kingdom Metazoa; phylum Chordata; class Mammalia; order Rodentia; family Gliridae; genus Graphiurus; species Graphiurus murinus. The sequence goes on along the minus strand of PVLC010044516.1, from coordinate 8,230 downwards.
ACCATAGTGACTTAGTGAGACCCTGATTCAAAATAAAATAGGACTGGGGATATAACTCAGAGGTAGAATGTCCCTTGGGTTCATTGACCAATATAAAAAAAAAAAAGGATTTATTGTATATAGTACATCCCTTCTCTTCCTAGGATTTGGAACATTTTTGTATAAGATAATGTTGTGAGGTCATTAAAGTCTTGAAAAAAAATTTACCTGTAAACCTGTCTGGACTTGTACTTTATTATGAGTATTTTAAATTTTCTTTTCTTGTGGTGCTGAGGATTGAACACAGGGGCATTCTACCTCGGAGTTATACCTCCAGCCCTATTTTTTAAGTAGATTCTCACTAAGTTAAGGCAAGCCTCAAACCTGTGATCCTCTTGTCTCAGCCTCCCAAGTACTGAGGTTATAGATGTGCACCTCCATGGCTACCTTTTATTTTTTATTTTGAAACAAGGTCTCGCTAAGTTGCTGAGGCTAGCCTCAAGCCTATGATTTTTCTATCTCAGCCTCCAAACTACTGGAATTATAGATGTGGACCATCATGCCCAGCTACATTTTAAAATTTCTTATTTAATTTCATTAATATTATAAACCTTTTTAGATCTTCTATCTCAAGCCAATTTTAGTAATTTTTCTTCTATTATTTATTTTATTTAAATATTTACTGACAAAAAAATTGTAGTATCCTTGTAGGATTTTTTTTACTCACATTGCCTCTATCATTATATTCTCTTTTTTACTCCTAATAAGTTTTATCTGTTTCTCAGGGTTTTTTTTTTTTTAGCATGGCTTATGTTGCTTTAGTCTTTTGATTTTATTTAGCCTTTTTCCCCTTTGTTTTCTGTCTTTCTTATGTAGTTAACTTTATTATTTTTTCCATATATGGTTTTTGAGTTCTTTTATTCTTTTTCTAATTTTTCAAGTCAAAGGTGCAGCACAGTTAAATGTTCTATAATTTAAATCATAAGTTATTTTAAATTCATGAATTATTTGGTAATTTGGTTTTGGTTTCCTAAATACAGTGTTTTCTTTACTGTACTTATTTTTTTAAGCGTGTGTGCCAAGATTATAGTATGAATGATAGTAATTCTTTGGTATTAGTTGAGACTTCCTCTTTTGCTTTCCAGGTGTGATTAGTTTTTGTAAATGCCCTATAAGTGCTTCCAAAGAATAAATTTAGGATGAGTTTAGGGGTTTTGTTTGCTTTGCAGTCCTGGGGATAGAAACCAGGACCTCACACATGCTAGGCAAGTGTTCTACCACTGAGCTAAACTCCCCAGCTGAAAAATGAGTGCTTTTTACTTGTTGGATAATGGATATAAATAATTTTTCTTTTGCTGGATGTGTGAATTTAATTTGGCGTGCAAGGTGTCCACATGTCCTATTTTCTTAGTGTGACCATCCTCAATTTTCTCCTTTTCCTCCCTCCCTCCCTCGGCTTGAATCCAGCAGCATTCTACCTCTGAGCTACACCCCAACCCTTTGTATTTTTGTTTTGAAACCAAGTTTCCCTAAGTTGCTAAAAGTCTCACTAAATTGCTGAGGCTAGCCTCCAACCTGCGATTGTCCTGTCTCGACCTCCCAAGTACTAGGACTGTGTGCCACCATGTCTGGCTGCCATTTTTCTTTTCTAAGAGATTAGCAATAAAATCTCTATGATTATATATGTTTCTTCCTGTAATTACTCAATGTTTGCTTTATTTTTAGCTAAGATTATTAAATGTATGTAGATTTATGATTTGAATAACCTTTTGGCTGTGTCTTTTATCATTAAGTTACGATCATGTTTATTGCTAATAAATTTCTGTATTCCCCCCCCCCCCTCCACCGAGCATTGAACCCAGGGCTTCAAGAATGCTAGGGAAGCAGCACTCGACCACTGAGCTACATTCCTAGCTCCTTTTAATTTTTTTTTAAAGCTGGGTATAATGGCACATGCTTATAATTCCAGTACTTGGGGGGCTGAGACAGGAGGATCACAGGTTCGAGGACAGCTTCAACAAGTAGTGAGATTCTCATCAACCTAGTGAGACCCTGTTTCAAAATAAAAAATGGTCTGGGCATGTAGATTGAAGGTAGGATGCCCCTGAGTTCCATCCCCAGTACTAAAAAAAAAATAATTTTGAGACAGGATCTCACTAGGTTGCCCAGACTAACCTAGAACTTGCTGTCCTATGTAGCTGGGATTGCAAGTATGTGCCATAGTGCTTGACTTCTCAGAAGACATCTGTGCCTTAAAGTCTGTTTTGTCCATGCTAGTACATCTACAAACTTTCTGTTAGTATTTTCTTAGTCTATCTTTTTTCATCCCTTCTCTTTCAGTCTTTCTTCCCATTATATTCTGGATATGTCTTTTTTTTTTTTTAACATGGCATATAGATAGATTTTAAAATTAATTCAATTCATCATTTTCATTTTTATTGGGTAGAATTAATTTATTTCCTATTATTGTGATTCATTGACATACTTGGATTGTTTTCTGCCATCTGTTTCAATGATTAGTTTTTCACATGCTTCATTGAGCTGCTAAAGTTTAAAGTAAAGCTTTTTACCTCCTCTCAAGCATTAGATGAGCTCTAAGAATGCTTTAAGTTTCTCCCATCTCCATTTTCTATGATATTATTGGGTAATATTTTATTTCTATCTGTCTTTAACCAATTTCATAAATAAATGATTATTGTCATTATCAATGCCAATATATTATAGTTAATGGTTTTTCTTTTTGTGTGTGTGTGTGTGGTACTGGGGATTGAACTCGGGGGCATTCTACCTCCAAGCTATACTCCCAGCCCTAATTTTTATTCTTTATTTTGAAACAGAGTCTCACTAAGTTGCGGAGGGCCTCACTAAGTAAGCTGAGGCTGGCCTGAACCCAGGATCCTCTGGTCTCAGCCTCCCAAATGCTGGGATTACAAGGGTGCACCACCACGCCTGGCTCTAATATTTTTTCTTATTCACCAACATGTGTACTAAGTTTTTGTTTTTTGCCTATTCTTCCTTTTGAGGTTCAATTTCTTAGAGTTATTCTTTCAGCAAATGTCCAGGGGTGGTAAGCTTTCTTAGTTTTTTTTTTTTTTTTTCTAATACCATTATCATTCATTTTCCCCTCCCTCTTGAATGATACTAGTTATCTTTATGACATCTAATTTTTATTTATTTATTTTTTTTTTTTGCGGCACTGGGGATTGAACTCAGGGGCATTCTACCTCCAAGCTATACCCCCAGCCCTATTTTTCATTCTTTATTTGGAAACCGGGTCTCACTAAGTTGCGGAGGGCCTCACTAGGGAGCTGAGGCTGGCCACGAACCCGGATCCTCCTGTCTCAGCCTCCCGAATGCTGGGATTACAAGCGTGCGCCACCACGCCCGGCTCAATTTTGCCAGTTTAATAGTTTAGCCTTCTATAGGCAGTTTTCCCGTGATTGTTTTAAAGCGTTTCATTTGAAGCCAGGTGTGGTGGCGCATGCTCGTAATCCCAGTACTTGGGAGGCTGAGACCAGAGATCCAGGTTCGCAGCCAGCCTCAGCTACTTAGTGAGGCCCTCTGCAACTTAGTGAGACCCTGTTTCAAAATAAAGAATAAAAAAAAAAAAAATAGGGCTGGTGATGTAGCTCAAAGGTAGAATGCCTCTAGGTTCAATCCCCATTACCATAGGGGTTGGGGGAGTGTTTCATTTGGCTGGGCATGGCAGCACACGCCTATAATCCCAGTACTTGGGAGGCTGAGACAGGAGGATCTTGGGTTCAAGACCAGCTTCAGCAACTTAGTGAGACTTTTGGCAACCTAACAATTTTAAAAATAAAATAGGGCTTCAAAATAAAAAAAATAGAGCTGTTTCAAAATAAAAAATAAAAACCTGAACGTGATTGCAGGTTCAAGACCAGCCTCAGCAACTTAAACTCTTGGCAACCTAGCAGTTTTCAAAATGAAAAATAAAATAGAGCTGGGGGTATAGAATGCCTCTGAGTTCAATTCTTGGTACCAAAAATAAATAAAGAAGGAAGGAAAGAAAGATCTTTCTTTTTTGGGGGGGAGAGGGGAATACTGGGGATTGAATCCAGAGGCAGTCTACCTCCAAGCTGTACCCCTAGCTATTTTTATTTTGTACTTTGAAATACAATTTTTCTAAGTTCCTGGGGCTGGTTTTGAATTTATGAATCCTCCTGATTCAGCATCCCAAGTATGGGGATTACAGGCATGTGCCACCACCCTTGGCTTCATTTGTATTTAATTATCAACAAATTCTTTCATTATATGTCTAAATATAATTAATTTATCCTCTTTGTTTTTCAATGTACTATTTTAATCTATAGAATGTATGTATGTATGTATGTATGTATGTATGTATGTATGTATGTATGATGGTGCTAAGGATTGAACCCAGGGGCATTCTACCTCCAAGCTAACCACCCAGCCCTTTCTGTTTGGGTGTGGGTTTTGGTGTGGTACTGGGGATTGAACCTAGAGACATTCTATCTCCAAGCTACACCCCCAACTTGGCTTTATTTCTTATTTGGTAACAGGATCTTGCTAGATTGCTGAGAGTCTCACTAAATTGCTGAGGCTAGCTGTGTGTGTGTGTGTGTGTGTGTGTGTGTGTGTGTGTGTGTGTGTTACTAGGGATTGAACTCTGAGGGGCACTCTACCTCTGAACTACACCCCTAGCCCTATTTTAAAAGGGTCTCACTAGGTTGATGAGAGTTTCACTACTTGCTGAGGCTATCCTGGAACCTGCGATCCTCCTGTCTCGGCCTCCTACCCATTTAGTTCAGTTGAAAATTTTTCAATTTCAATTACTATTTATTTGATTCATATTTAATTATTGTCCTTAAATTCTAAATATAATGGGAAGTTTCCAGTTGTGTTTTTGTTATTGACATATAGGTTGTGGTTAAAGAAATGCCCTTAATTAATTATTACTTTACTCCTTTGAAATCAGTTGAGACTTTTTTTGGTATGTGTGTGGTTTGGATACATGTCCCTGTCCCCATGGTGGCACTAGTTGGAGGCTGTGGAACCTTTGAGAGGTGGGATGTAGTTGGAGATCCTTGGGTCACTGGCAGGTGCTCTGGAAGGGGATTGCGGGACCCCATGCTCTCTCTCTGCTTCCTGGCTCATGTGGGAAGTGGTTTGCTTCAACATGTGTTCCCTGCCATTGCCATTTGGCACCTTCACCAGAGGCTCAAAACATGGAATACTTGATGATGTTCTGGAACTTCCTGAACTATGAGCCAAAATAAACAATTTTTTTTATAAGTTAATTGCCTTAGGTAATTTGTTACAATAATGTGAAGCTTACTAATACAATATGAAGTCATCAGTTTTTGTAAGTGTCCTATATGTACCAGAAAGGAGTGTGAATTCTGTATCACAATGATGAAATATCCCTGTTCACACATGTTCAGATGGTCCCACACTTAAGAACTTAAGGTTTTCTTTTCTTTTCTTTCTTTTTTAAGCAAGATCTTGCTATTCTGCCTAGGCTGTTCTTGAACTCCTGAACCGAAGCAGTCGTCTTGCCTCAGTTTCCCATGTAGCTAGGGTTACAGGCATGTCCCACTGCATCTAGCTTACTTTATGATGATTTGACTTAAGATTTCTTGACTTTATGATAGTTCAAGAGCAGTATGCATTCAGTAGAGACCATACTTCTTATCTTGAATTTTGATGGTGATACAGCTCTCTCATGATGCTGGACAGCAACAGCAGGAAGCCACAGCTCCTAGTCAACCAGGCAATCACGAGGCTAAACAGGCATTGTTCTACCAAGTATTGTGTTGCTAACCTATGATTTCAGTAGGTTAGGTGTACTAAATACATTTTCAACTTGCAGTATTTTCTATTTAGGATGAGTTTATTGGGATATGACTTCATTATCAAGGAACATCTGTATATGTGTATATATATCTAACACATATGTATACATATGTATGTTTATTTGAATACATACATACTTATTTGTATGTATACACACATTATGCAAGTTATCAAATTCTTGGTTTTTGTTTGTCTATAAATGTCTCAGTTTTGTCCTTCTCAGAAGTTACCTTCTCTGAGCTGAGTATGGTGGCACATACTTGTAATCCCAGTATTTGGGAGGCTGAGACCAGAGGATCCAGGTTTGTGGCCAGCCTCAGCAACTTAGTGAGGCTCTCTGCAACTTAGACCCTGTTTCAAAAAAAAAAAAAAAAATAGGGCTGGGGGTGTAGCTGGGAGATAGAATGCCCCTGGGTTCAATCCCCAGTACCACACACACACACACACACACACACACACACACACACACACACACACACAAAAGTTATCTTCTCTGACCAGGCTGGTGGTGCACACTTGTAATCCCAGTACTTGGGAAGCTGAGGCAGGAGGATCACAGGTTCATAGCCAGCCTCAGCTACTTAGTGAGGCCCTCCACAACTTAGCGAGACCCTGTTTCAACGAATAAAAAAATAGGGCTGGGGATGTAGCTCAGAAGAAGAATGCCCCTGAGTTCAACCTCCAGTATCACACAAAAAAAGAAGATATCTTCTCTGGATATAGAATTCTGTGATAAAATGTTTTCTTTCAACAAGTTAAATACACAGTTCATTTTGCCTTCTACTGTTACTGTTGAAAGTTAGCTGTCACCAATTTTGAAAGTAGTAACTTTGGTTATTCCTTTGAAAATAGTATCTTTTTCCTCCATCTGCTTTTAAGGTTTTCTTTGATTTTCTGTGCTTTTTTATGATGTCATGTATAGTTTCGTATATAACAAAAAATTTGCTTGACCTTTGTTGAGCTTATACAATCTGGATTTGTTTCATCTGTTCTACAGTTTTTTTCATCCATTACTTTTTTTTTTTTTTTTTTTTTTGTGGTACTGGGGATTGAGCCCAGGGGCATTCTACCTCCGAGTTATACCCCCAGCCCTACTTTTTATTCTTTATTTTGAAACAGGGTCTCACTAAGTTGCAGAATGCCTCACTAGGTAGCTGAGGCTGGCTGTGAACCTGGATCCTCCGGTCTCAGCCTCCCAAATGCTGAGATTACAAATGTGTGCCACCATGCCCGGCTTCATCCATTACTTTTTAAAATAATAGCCGTGTTTGGACTGGGGCCAGCATGTTTTTAAACTGCTGCTCCGGTTCTTTTTTTTTTTTTTTTTTATAATCAGAACCCTTATAAGTGATTTTCTTTGATATTTAAGCCACAAGGCCACAGATAGGGAATCTTCTCCTCTTGTACTTCCTCTCTTCTCTCCCTCCCATCAAGCTCTTTGGGCTATTTTGCTTATTGAATTGTGGCTGGTTAGAAGTTTCCCTTCCAACCTCTCTTGGGCTCATAACGGTGATCCATTACTTAAAGAGAAGAATCCATAAAGTCTAGGGTGAGGGCAATAACTGAAAGATGGCAAGAAATATCGACCCCATGCTTTGCTGATGACAGTCTTGCTTTGCAGACCTGTGCTGCCTTGGGAGAAGTCCTGGTGAGGGTCTGGGTCTTTTTCAGGAAGTTGGCTGCCTCCTATTATCTCAGAATGTGTGCAAAGCACTTAATGAACAGCCCTGAGCTGTCATGTGGTTGCGAAACAAGATTTTCTCATTTTGGACCATCCATAATCCCTTTGTTTCAGGGAAATGTCCAAGACTGACTTCTCAGCCTGCCTCCCAGCCCCCACTGCATTTCATTTACATACACAATCTTAAGCTTTAAAGCTAATTTGTTTCTATCCCGCTTTCTCTCTACTTTTATTCTGCATTTGTCCTGCCTTGGTCCTACTGCCACTTCAGCCAGGCTGCTGGGAAATGATTTTAGCTGGACCCTGGTGCCACAGCCTCCGTCCAGAGCCACCAGGACAGAAAGCAGACTGTCTTGGACCTTCCTGATCTCTGACTGGAAAATGCAGGATGGGTTGGACTATAAGGTCTCTAGTCCTGTGGCGCCCCCAAAATGGGAAGGACAAGAGGGCTGTAGGCTTTTTTAAAAACATCTGGAAGTAGGGCCTGGTGGTACATGCCTAATCCTAGCTACTTGAGAGGTTGAGGCAAGGGGATTGCAAGTTTGAAGCCAGCCTGGGCAACTTAGTAAAACCCTGTCTCATAATAAAATTAAAAAGGGCTAGAGCCAGGTGTTGTGGCCCATGCTTGTAATCTCAGTACTTAGGATGCTGAGACAGGAGGATCGCAGGTTTGTGGCCAACCTCGGCTACTTAGTGAAGCCCTCTGCAACTTAGTGAGACCCTGTCTCAAAAAAA
>PVLC010044515.1:0-12134 GCA_004027655.1 Graphiurus murinus | reverse complement strand
AAAAAAAAAAAAAAAAAAAAAAAAAGAGGGGTGTTAAGTCGCAACTTAGTGAGACACTATTTCAAAATAAAGATAAGTGGCATAAGACTGGAGGATCCAGGTTCGCGGCTAGCCTCAGCTACCTAGTGAGGCACTCCGCAACTTAGTGAGACCCTGTTTCAAAATAAAGAATAAAAAAATAGGGCCGGGGCTGTAGCTTGGAGGTGGAATGCCCCCAGGTTCGATCCCTGTACTGAAGGGAAAGAAAAAAACAGGAAAAAAATTTCCAGAAATGGTATGTGGTCCACAAAGTTTGTAACATAATTCAGTTTTCTATTAGGGGGGACCTAAGGCTAAAAAGGTTGAAAATCACTGCAACAAAACCATAGTAACCTTTTTTTTTTTTTTTTGTGAGACTGGGGATTGAACTCAAGGGCGTTTTACCACTGAGCCACACCCTCAGCCCTACTTATCTTGACGGGCACACAATGTTATCACAAGCTGCCCTCAAACTTGTGATCCTCCTGTCTCATCCTCCCAAATACCATCATGCCAGGTTCCACAGTAACCTTTCTAAGCCAATGCTTTCTTCTGTGGTGCTGGGGATGGAACCTAGGCTTTGTGCATGCCAGGTTGCCACTTATCTACACACCCCCAACCCTTTTTCCCAGTTTAAATAGCTCCTTTTCCCATGGTCTGGATTATTCATCAGGTTCAAGGTAGACACTGGAGAGAAAACCTGCACTTACATCAGTGCTTTCGTTGCTGGTGTTCTCTTCTCGCTTTCTCTCTTCCTCCTCCTGTTCCAGTTCCTTAATGCTCTCTTCCAGAACATTAGGCCAGAAATCACCCTCAAAATACGGTAATTCCTTTGCACTTGTTAATCGATCTTCAGTAGCTTGTTTAAAAATATCCTGTAAAAATATCCAAGTATAAATAGAGGTTTCTATGCACTGTTTTAAAAGCATTGATTATAGAGCAGAAGAAAACAAAAGATTAAAACCTGGCAGAGATTTTGTACCTAGCCATATGCCAGGGAGATAGTCACCATCATGGTCGGTGAGAGTTGAAGTCACTAATTCCATTTTTCTCTTTCCTGTACTTATGAAGACAGGAACATTACTTGTTTTTACATAACCACTTAGTGAGTGGCCCTGCCCTGTCCTGTGTAAGAGGGGGACGTGGCATTCCCTATGCAGCTCTCTACTCCTCATTGCAGAGAATCAAGGGGATGCAAGGTAGCCCTCCTGCCAATCACTACTGCCATTCCAAGAGCTTTAACTGAGCATTATGTTCAAAACAAACCAAACTACAGCTATCAAAAACTTGTTCCTATAGAAGATTTGTTGGGCTGCTAGAAAAATATCCAGTCAGCTGAGATGGTAGTGCCACATCTGTAAAGCAACTTACTGAGGATCTCAACAAATTACTGAAACCCTGCCTTTTTTTCCTTTGGTACTAGGGATTGAACCCAGGGGCACTCTACTCTGAGCTACACTGCCAATTACATACATATATATATATATATATATATATATATATATATATATATATATAATTTTTGTTTTGGGAACAGGGTCTCATTGAGTTTATGAAGAGTCTCACTACTTGCTAAGGCTATCCTGGAACCTGCAATCCACCTGTCTCAGCCTCCCAAGTACTGGGATTACAAGTGTGTGCCACCACACCTGGCTGTGAGACCTGTTTCAAAAAACAAAAACAACAACAACAAAAATACAAGGCTGGGGATATAGCTCAGAAGTAGAATACAGCCGGGCGTGGTGGCGCACGCTTGTAATCCCAGCATTCGGGAGGCTGAGACCGGAGGATCCGGGTTCGCGGCCAGCCTCAGCTACCTAGTGAGGCACTCCACAACTTAGTGAGACCCGGTTTCAAAATAAAGAATAAAAAATAGGGCTGGGGGTATAGCTCGGAGGTAGAATGCCCCTGAGTTCAATCCCTAGTACCGAAAAAAAAAAAAAAAAAAAAAAAAGAAGTAGAATACTTGAGTTCAATCTTCAGTAACACACACACACAGTTGGTGTTTTCTTCCTCTAAATTTGAACTTTAAACTAGCACGGCTAAGAACACATTTTTAATTAATCACAACAGATTTCGTTTTTATTTCTTGGTGGTACTGGATACCCAGGGTTGCTCTACATCTGAGCTACACTTCCAGTCTTTTGTTATTTTGCAAAGGGCCTTTGCAAGGTGTGTGTGTGTGTGTGGGGGGGGGTCCCGTGGCCATCCTCAGCCTTAGTTACTTAGTGAGCCCCCCTACCCCCCTGCAACTTAGGGAGACTCTTTCAAAAATAAAAAATAAAAAATAGGACTAGGGGTGTAGCTTGGAGGTAGAATGCCCCTGGGTTTAATTCCCAGTACAGGAAAGAAAAAGAAAATGATCTTGCTAAATTACTGTATCCTGGCCTTGAACCTGTGATCCTCCTTGTCTCAGCCTTCCAACCAAGTACAAGAATTACAGAAGTGTGCCATTGAACCTGTAAACAATAGATTTCTTTTCTTTCATTTTTTCATTTTTTTTTTTTTTTTTTGTGGCACTGAGGATTGAACCCAGGGACATTCTACCTCTGAGCTACTCTGAGCTACCAGCCCAATATTTTTATTTCTTATTTGGAAACAGGGTCTCACTACTAGGTTGCGGAGGGCCTCATTAAGTTCTCGAGGCTTGCTTTGTACCTGCTGTCTCTACTATCCTGTCTCAGCTTCCCAAGTACTGGGACCATAAGCATGCACCACCATACCTGACTTGCTACAACAGATTTCTTCTTTTTTGCGGTACTGGGGATTGAACTCGGGGCATTCTACCTCCGAGCTATATCCCCAGCCCTATTTTTAATTCTTTATTTTGAAACAGGGTCTAAGTTGCAGAGTGCCTCACTAGGTAGCTGAGGCTGGCCCCAAACCCGGATCCTCCAATCTCAGCCCCCCAAATGCTGTGATTACAAGTATGAGCCACCACGCCCAGGTACAACAGATTTCTTGATCTACAAATCTCTAACACCTCATTTTTTTTTTTTTTTTTTAAATATATGTATAGCCGGGCGTGGTGGCACATGCTTGTAATCCCAGCATTTGGGAGGCTGAGACCGGAGGATCCGGGTTTGTGGCCAGCCTCAGCTACCTAGTGAGGCACTCTGCAATTTAGTGAGACCCAGTTTCAAAATAAAGAATAAAAAATAGGGCTGGGGGTATAGCTTGGAGGTAGAATGCCCCTGAGTTCAATCCCCAGTACCGCAAAAAAAAAAAAAAGTATATACGTATAAAGATATTTTATCAAATTACCATAATTATACAAATTATATGGAAGAGGTAGAGGAAACAGAAAACTTGTAAAATGACAGAAACTGAGTAGTGAGATTGGCACGTTTCTATGCTCCAACTGACCTTATAGTCATGGACAATACGCTCTGACACAGCCTTGTCAAGCATCTTTTTGTACCACTCCTGCAGTCGCTTGGGCTTCGGAATCTTCTGGTCAGGAGGATGGCAGTGGAAGATATAGTCATCCCCTTCACTTGGTGGACATGCCCAAATATGCCCCGTTGTGTACCTAACAACACAAAGAGAAGAACATCAAAAGAATTAACATCAATAGTAAAGATCATCCATTCCAGACAGAGTGGTACTTATTTTTGTGTGTGTGTGTGGTATTGGAGATCGAAACTGAGGGTATTCTACCTCTGTACTACACCCCCAGCCTAATTTTTATTTTTATTTTGAAACAGGGTCTCGCTAGGTTGACAAGAGTCTCACTATTTGCTGAGGCTATCCTCGAACCTGCAATCCTCCCGTCTCAGCCTTCCAAGTACTGGGATTACAGGCATGTGCCACACCAGGCCAAGTGTTTCATTTTATTTACTTGGTACCGAGAACTGAATCCAGGGGCTTTCTACTTCCTAAACTATACCCCAGTCCTTTTCTTTCTTTCTTTTTTTTTTTTTTTTTTGCAGTACTGGGGATTGAATCCAGGGGTATTCTACCTCCAAGCTATACCCCCAGTCCTATTTTTTATTCTTTATTTTGAAACAGGATCTCACTAACTTGTGGAGGGCCTCATAAGTAGCTGAGGCTGGCCGTGAACCTGGATCCTTCGGTCTCAGCCTCCCAATTACTGGGATTACAAGCGTGCGCCACCACGCCCAGCTCCCAGTCCTTTTCTTATTTTGCAATGGGTCCTTGCTAAGTTACTGTGGCTCTTCTTAAACCTGTGATCCTCCTATCTCTGCTTCCCAAATACTGGGATATCAAGTGAGTACCACCATACCTGACTTATATATCTATCAACTGATTAATCGATTGTAGTACTGGGGAATGAACCTAGGAGTAGTCTACCACTGAACTATATCCCAAGCTCCTTTTATTTTGAGACAGTCTTGCTAAATTGCCCAGGCTGCACTTCAACATCTGGGTTCAAGAGATCCTCCTGCTTTAGCTGTTCCAGTTGCTGAGACCACAGGTGTCTGGGTGGAATACTATACTTGAATCCACAAGGTGGATGCACTACAGAAACCAATGATTTCTCTCATAGTAATAGAAAATGTACGTTCCAGCATCAGATAAAAGTTGTTAGGCCAGAATTAGGCATATCCCAGCATGCTTAAAATGGAACCCACACTAACTAATTCTTTTCAGAGGCCATGAAGGCATTCTCTGAATTTCATTCACAAAGACCTTCACTCATTCTGGATCAAAATCCCAAGTTTATACTTCAAACATCAATGCAAAGGAACATGGATCCATTTTAACGAGAGGATAATGAAAGACAAACTTAAAGGCAAAAATTTGCAAGGCCAGGTGCCAAATATTCTCCACGATATATGTACTTTATTAAAGGTAAGGAATACCTCCTGAACTTTGTTTTTTTGTCTTGATACCCAGATATTAAAGGATTAAATGAGCCAGGCGTGGTGGCGCACGCTTGTAATCCCAGCATTTGGGAGGCTGAGACAAGAGGATCCAGGTTTGCAGTCAGCTTCAGCTACCTAGTGAGGCACTCCGCGACTTAGTGAGACCCTGTTTCAAAATAAAGAATAAAAAATAGGACTGGGGATATAGCTCGGAGGTAGGATGCCCCTGGGTTCCATCCCCAGTACCGCAAAAATAAAAAATAAAAATAAAAATAAAAGGATTAAATGCACTTTAAGATTTTTCTCAGCCAGTTATATTGGTGCATGCCTGTAATTCCAGTACTTGAGAGGCTGAGACAGGAGAATCACAGGTTCAAGACCAGCCTCAGCAATGTACCAAGACTCAGCAACCTAGTGAGATCCTGTTCCAAAACAAAAGGCATGGGGGTGTAGCTCAGAAGTAGAATGCCTCTGGGTTTAATCCCAAGTACCACAGATACCCACAGAAAGATTTGTCCCTTCCAGGCAAGATGGTGCATACCTGCAAGTAGAATGCACCTGGGTTCAATCTCCAGCCCCCCTCCCCAACACACACACACACACACACACACACACACACACACACACACACACAGATTTACCCCTTGAGTAATAAACCAACTATGAATTCAAACCAACCTTTAATCCCAACTGCTTAACTGAAGAAAATAAAACTAAATATGCTTACCCTAACTTCTTGACATATTCTAAATATCCAATTAGAATTTCGTGATAGACTGCGGTCCTCAAGCATTTAGGACGGAAGAAATGAACACTATCCAGGTAAGATATATATACTCTCCTGTATCAAATGGGGAGAAAAAGGTCAAATCACATAATGAGTTATTGTATGTGGGGGAAAAAAGCCCCTTTCCTCTTCTTAAGCTCTTTGCTCACGCTGCATTAGTAATAATGCTGTTACACATCAGGCCAAGGGTTAGAATGAACCTTTCTGGAAAGTTTAGTGAGCCTCTGGCTTCACTGTGTTTTGTTTTGAACACCTAGCAGCTCTTGGCATGCACTATACCAATCAATGTTGGCTGATCTGGATACATTCTTGAAGAATTTCTATCTGGCATTCATACTGTTTTTGGAGAAAGATGTTTCTAAGCCAAATCCTATTCCCCATCTGTATGACATCCTTTCAAATAATTGCTAGTAACTATATATTTAAGTCAATTTTTTGAGAACTTAGTGAGTTTGTTTCCAATTTCAGGCTACAGTTCATATCCTTTTTGACACAAGAATAGTAAACACATTTTCTGTTCTGGGGCTGTTCTGTTTCACTTTAATACTATTGGACACTTGAGATTCTGCATTTCCAAACCAAGCACAATGAACACTTTGCTGTCCCATAATGCTTTTTCACCTGTTGTAACTTGAAATTCCCACAAAAATTAGAAACTAGGGTAAGTCCTACCTCTGGTTGGGTGGAGGGCAGTCAGAGCCATACTCTTGAACATGCATGCCAAAGAAGCATAAGTCAACACCATCAATCTCTTCGAAGGCAAAGAGGGCTTTGGTTCGGTATGGAAAGGATTCTGCCATCTCTCCACTGTCTACAAACCTACACAATTCAAATGGGGGAGGGGTGTCAAAACATACATAATTTAGATTAGAATCATCAATAGGAACTAGGTATGAACAGTTGTGGATCCATGAGAGAAGAGGAGGGAAACTACAACATACCTTGCTTTCATGCCTGGTTTGACTTCTACAGTTTTGTCAGAAGCATGAACCACTCTAACAGTGACCTCTCCTGATTCAGGGTGATTCTGTCGCCTCAGAAAATCATTCACACGATTCTCCAGAAAGGTGCCAAGCCTGGTAGATGGCAACCCTAAAATTGCAAAAATTACAAATTACCAAGGCATGGCCTCCTGGGTTCAATCTCCAGTAAAAAGTAACAAAGTTCAAATTTTTCCCGAGCTTTTACCTTTTTTTTGTGCGGTATTAGAGATGGAACCCAGGGGCATTCTAAGGCTGAGCTACACCCCTAGGCCTATTTCACTTTACTTTTATTTTGTTTATTTATTTACTTACTTATTTATTGCCACTGAGGATTGAACCCAGGAGCTTCTACCACTGAGCTACACACCAACCTGATTTTACTTCTTATTTGGAAAGAGGGTCTCACTAAATTGCGGGGGGTGGGGTGGGGGGAGTGGAGGTCGCTAAATTGCCAAGGCTGGCTTTGAACTGACAATTCTCCTGTCTCAGCCTCCCAAGTATAGGGATTATAGACGTGCACCACCATGCCCAGCTTTACTGAGTTTTTAAGTTCAATTTCAAATCTCACCTGTGCTCCCTGTATCCTGAATACAAACAGAAGATGCTAGAGTTTTTTTTTGTTTGTTTTGTTTTGTTTTTGCAGTACTGGGGATTGAACCCAGGGGCATTCTACCTCTGAGCCGCATACCAGCCCTATTTTAGTTTTATTTTGGAACAGTGTCTCACTAAGTTGCAGAGGACCTCACTAAGTAGCTGAAGCTGGCCCAGACCCTACGATCCTCCTGTCAAAGCCTCCCAACTACTGAAATTACAAGCGTGCACCACCACGCTCTGCAGACACTAGATTTTTTTTTTTTTTTTTGGTACTGAGGATTGAACCCAGGGGCCTTCTACCTTCGAGCTACACACCCAGCCCAATTTTTTACTCTTTATTTTGAAACAGAGTCTCACTAAGTTGCAGAGGGCCTCACTAAGTAGCTGAGGCTGGCCAAGACACTGTGATCCTTCTGTCTCAGCCTCCCAAGTACTGGAATTATTAAGAGTGCACCACCACTCTCAGCAGACGCTAGATTTTTAACATTGGCTCACTCTGTGACCTGAGCCATGCCGAGGGGCTTGCATTCCCAGAGCACGAAGTGGGCTATGCGCTGCTGCAGCGGGCGCAGCTCAGTGGCTCCTAGACTTCAGTCCCCAGCTATTTGTTTTGAAAATTCCCAATTTCAAAGAGTTGAGAGTATACAACAAGCTGGCATGGTGGCACACGTTTGTGATCCCAGTACTTAAAAGGCCGAGACCAGAGGATTGCAGGTTTGAGGATAACTTTAGCAAGTAGTGAGATTCTCAACGACCTAGTGAGATCCTGTTTCAAAATAAAAATAAAAATAGGGCTGAGGGTATAGCTCAGAGGTAGAATAACCCCTAATCCATCCTCAGCGTAATAACAACAAACAAAAAGTATAGGCACTTTGCCTAGACTATAATATTTTAAAATATGGATTAGCATTTTCAGAAGAGTATTAGTCAAAGGAATCTGTAGGTCAACAAAATACTGCAAAAGCACCTATAAAACTACATCAAATACTACAATAAGAGTGTTGGTGCCAATTACTTGCATGGTAAAATTTTTGACACCCTCTTCTTCCCCAGTAGAAACGATTATGCGAGGTCTAAAGTTGGTGCCTATAAATGGTAGTGACTAAACTTGGGATACAGCTCATGAGATGGCAATTCCAGCCATTTCTACATGTGGCCCATGTTATGAAATGCTCCAAATGAGGAAAAAATGGAAAAACCTATTTTGTTGCATTTTATAACTTTGCTTATAAATTTTTCATTTTCTTATAGTGTAGTCAACTTCACATTGAAAAGCCCATTACAGCTCAACTTTCAATAGATTACAAAATTAGTTTATTTTACTCTGCTTAGGCCGAGACAGGAGGATCACAGATTCATGGCCAGCCTCAGCTATTAATGAGGACCTCCGAAAATTAGTGAGACCTTGTTTCAAAATAAAGAATAAAAAATAGGGATGGGTGTAGCTTGGAGGTAGAATGCCCCTGGGTTCAATTCCCAGTAAAAGACACACACACAATTTTGGATGGTTTCTTTTTAACTAGATTTCAGAGACAATTTGCCAAAAGAATGAAACTTACGTTTAGCAGAAAACTTGTTTTCTTTCCTAGTTCGTGCACTTTTCTTTAAACAGCCATCACAGACAAATCTAAAATATAAATCAAGACTCTACTTACACAATGTAGAGAAGCATCTAAAGTAACAGATAACAAAGCTTGTCATTTGCATCAAGTTAAAATTCAGAAGACAAACTATAGGACAAGTATTTCTTCATATACATCAAAGAATTAAATACAACCAATACACAAAGACAAAAATGTCAGCAAATGGAAAGGGCATATAAATTGTTTTACATATGAAAAGATGACCAAAGATTAGAAAGTAGGACAAGATGATGCACGCCTGTAATACTAGTACTTGGGAAGCTGAGACAGGAGGATCTTAGGCTTGAGGACAGTCTCTACAACTCACTGAGACCCTGTTTCAAAAATAACAAAATAACAAAGACTGGGAGCATAGCTCAGAGGTAGAGTGTCCCTAGGTGCAATCCTCACTCCCTCCCAGTCCCCAAAAAAGACTAACTATATTTTTTCAAACAATCACACTAGCATAAGTGTTGACATTCCCTAAATGAAATTGCTGAGAATGTATATTTTCAAAGTACAAAATATTTTGTTTTGTGGTACTGGGGATTGAACCCAGAAAAAGAATGCATGTAAACAGAAAATTTTTTATTTCCGAGTTTTAAGTTATTTATGCTTCAAAACTGGATCATACTGGTATTTTCCCCAATCCAAAGAAAACATTCATTCATTCATTTATTTACTTATTGTGTTTGTGTGGTACTGGGGATTGAACCCAGAGGGTGGTTTTTTTTTTTTTTTTGGTGTTTTTGTTTTTGGTAGGACTGGGGATGGAACCCAGGAGAATTCTACCTCTCAGCTACACCCAGTCCTATTTTTTATTCTTTATTTTTTTTTGAAACAGTGTCTCATTAAGTTGTGGAGTGCCTCACTAAGTAGCTGAGGCTGGCCATGACCCTGCAATCCTCCTGTCTTAGCCTCCCTAGTACTGGGATGACTACAAGGGTGCACCACCACGCCTGGCAACCCAGAGGCTTTCTGCCTCCAACCTACATCCACTGCCCTTTTTTGTTTGGAAACAGGGTCTTGCTAAGTCTCTGAGGCTGGTCAAGGACTAAGTTACTGTGTGATGACCTCCAACCTGAGATCCTCCTGTCTCAGTCTCCCAAGTACTGGGTTTACAGGCACGTGCTACAATTCCTAGCTTCAAAGAAAGCACTTAGTTTATTTTTTGTGGTGCTAGGGTGCCGGGGTCCAGCCCTCGTGGCAGCAGGGTCAAGGGTCCCTCGATAGGTTTGGATTGAAACGAGGTCGCGAGAATACACTCACACCCAATGCAGTGTTGAAGCGCATCTGTATTTTTTGTCAGTTGTTGTTTTATACTATTTTTTTTTACAATGAGGCATATAGAACAGGAATTTTTCCAGACTTGTTTTTCCAAATGTTATCCTCAACCCGTTAAGGTTACAGCACGTATAGAAAAATTCTTTTCTGTTAGTTAAAATCTTTACAATTTTGTTTTGCCCCTTTAAGCAGTGTTCTATCTTATCTTAGGTAGTTAGCACGTTCTGGGGAGACCAGGCAGTAGTGATTTAGATAAACTTGCAAGCCTATTTCTAGACTAATGCTTGTTGTCTTGAGGCACCGCTTTTTTTTTTTCATCTAAGAGATCGGTATCTGTCAGGCCACATGTTTCTAAGAAGTTCTCCTTTATAATTAATATGAAAGTAAAACCCAAAGCACCCCAAATTTCCAGAATATAATAATGCACAGTGGGATATGCCACGAATTCCTTCTTTTGGAATCGCCTGCCTTGCAGGACTCCAGCAGACCGAGCATTGCTCAAGATCCAGCTATTAAGGAGCTGTCGCACTAGGGATTGAACCCAGGAGCTTTCTATCTCCAAGCCACACTGCCAGTCCTATTTTATTGGCAACAGGGTCTCGCTAAGTTGCCGACAGCCTCACTAAGTTGCAGAGGCTGGCTTCAAAACTGCGATTCTCTCATCTTGGCCAACCAAATTCTGGGATTACAGGCATGCACCACTATGCACAGCTTCAAAGAGAACATTTTAAACACAACAATGTCAAAGAAGAAAAACTTATTTTATGGCAAAGAGAAAAACTTGTTTATGAAGAAAAGTTCCAGAGACAATATTGCTGTAAGCCTTACCCAGCTGGCCAGATGATCTCATGATGAAGAACACAGATCTGATGCATCTTCCTTCCACACTCTGCACACTCAACAAACCTGCCAGGTGCAAAACCAATGCCAAGATTAATCTCATGACTTTAATCAAATGAAAACTTCTAGTATTTCCTCTGATTTCTAACAATTCAAAAGATAACCAAGGCCATGTCCTCGAAAATGAAAAAGTAGTCTAACAATGTATCTGTGTGTGTGTGTGTGTGTGTGTGTGTGTGTGTGTGTGTGTGTAATGGGAGTTGAAACCAGGGGCATTCTACCTCTGAGCTACACCCCCTAGCCCTATTTTTATTTTATTTTTCCGGTACTTGGAATTGAACTCAGAGGCATTCTTCCTCTGAGCTATACCCCTAGCCCTATTTTTTATTCTATATTTTGAAACAGGATCTCCCTAAGTTTGTGGAGGGCCTCACTAGGTAGCTGAGGTGTGCGCCACCACGCCCGGTGCTATTTTTATTTTAAAACAGGGTCTCCCTAGGTTGATGAGAGTCTCACTATTTTATGAGACAGTCCTCAAACTGGTCATCCTCCTACCTCAACTTCCTAAGTACTGGCGTGTTCTACCATGCCTGGGGAACAATGCTTTTATTTCAAAAACCTCTTCACTGTCATAGGTAAAGCAAAATTAAAAAACAACTAAGTTCAGCCGGGCGTGGTGGCGCATGCTTATAATCCCAGCATTTTGGAGGCTGAAACCAGAGGATCTGGGTTCACGGCCAGCCTCAGCTACCTAGTGAGGCACTCCGCAACTTAGTCAGACCCTGTTTCCAAATAAAGAACAAAAAATAAGGCTGGGGGATGCTCGGAGGTAGAATGTACCTGAGTTCAATCCCCAGTACCGGAAAAAAAAAAAACAAAGTTCAGTCATTAAATGAGACAATTTAAATTATTTTGGGTAGTACTCAAGATTTAAACCAGGGATATTCTACCACTAAGCTACATCCCTAACTCTTTATTTTCTTTTTTTTTTTTTTTTTTTTTTTGCGGTACTGGGGATTGAACTCGGGGGCATTCTACCTCCGAGCTACACCCCCAGCCCTATTTTTTATTCTTTATTTTGAAACCGAGTCTCACTAAGTTGCGGAGTGCCTCACTAGGTAGCTGAGGCTGGCCGCGAACCCGGATCCTCCGGTCTCAGCCTCCCGAATGCTGGGAT
>PVLC010044514.1:0-12134 GCA_004027655.1 Graphiurus murinus | reverse complement strand
TCCCAGCATTTGGGAGGCTGAGACCGGAGGATCCAAGTTCGCGGCCAGCCTCAGCTGCTTAGTGAGGCACTCCGAAACTTAGTGAGACCCGGTTTCAAAATAAAGAATAAAAAAATAGGGCTGGGGGTGTAGCTCGAAGGTAGAACGCCTTTGAGTTCAATCCCCAGTACCGCAAAAAAAAAAAAAAAAAAAAAAAAAAGAAAGTAAAATGACAAAGAGGGACTATCCTCATTCCTTCCTATTTGAGGAATAATAATCTCCTTGAGGTTAGTAGACAACTCAGATTATAGACCTTTGGACAATGTGTCAACAGGTCTTTGCGAAGACTAAAATTGGAAGTGTTTAAGGAACCGCAGTGCTTTGGAAGTTTCCTTCTCTGTTAGATGTGTGTTGCTTCCTACACCCCTAAGAGTTTAGTAATGTTGCTGGCAGTGCTCGGGTAGACAGAGGAAAGTCTGTAGACTTAGGCAAAGCAGTGCGGTTGGGTGTGTGTCTATTTGCCTGTCAGCACCTGAGGCTTCGGGTTGCCTTCAGCATCAGCCTCAGAAGCCTGCAGGCGGCCGTGTGGGCACAGGGCCTGGAGGAAGCTCAGCGGGGCTGCCGGGAAAGAAGAGATTTTCACGAAGAAACTCGGAGCCCAGCTATCGACAAACCTTCATATTCTCTTGTTCTTGATGGTATGTTGGAGCTTTTGAAATTAAATCTGTGATGAATATTCAAGATTGATTTATACAGAGCATTTTAAAGCAGTGTGGTAAGAAGTTTCCAGCAGTGTATTTGAAGTTGGGCTATTTTCTTAAAGACAATGCATGCTGTATACATCCTATGTACAATCATTTTTGTACGGAATTCGTAGTGGGAATTTTAGGGAATGGGTTCATCGCCCTGGTGAACTGCGTGGACTGGGTCAGGAGAAGGAAGCTCTCTCCAGCGGATCGACTCCTCACTGCTCTGGCCCTCTCCAGGATTGGTCTGATCTGGTCAATACTCACTTATGTGTTGGTATATGCCTTGCATCCAGATTTGGCAACAACAGAGAAAATGATGAGAATCATGAACATTCCCTTGACTGTGACCAATCACTTCAGCAGCTGGCTGGCCACAAGCCTCAGCATCTTTTATTTTCTCAAGATCGCCAATTTCTCCCACCCTGTTTTTCTCTACCTGAGATGCAGAGTTAAAAAAGTGGTTTCAGTGATCCTGCTGCTGTCTCTGATCCCCTTGTGTTTCAATGTTATACTTACAAGAATATATATGGATGTCTGGGTTGATGGATCTAAAGGAAACACGTCTTTTGTTTCCAGTGCGAACAACTCTGCCATATTTAGCAAAATTTTTTTAGTCATGAACACTGTGTTCACAATCATACCATTCACTTTGACCGTCATGGCTTTTCTCCTGCTCATCTTCTCCCTGTGGAAGCACCTGAAGAGCATGCAGGGCAGCGCCCCAGGGTGCAGAGACGCCAGCACCACGGCCCACGTGAAGGCCTTGCAGAGTGTGGTCGCCTTCCTCCTGCTGTATGCCATCTTCTTTCTGATGTATCTCATAGGACTTTGGAAGGATGTGCTTCTGGACAAATACCTGATCGTTATGTTTCTCTGTGCGACTAAACTAGTTTTCCCTTCAGCCCACTCGTGTGTCCTGATTCTGGGGGACAGTAAGCTGAGACAGGCGTCTGTGTCAGTGTTGTGGCGGCTGAGGGGCAGGTGCACGGTGGCGGGACCACGGCCACCCTGAGACATTTCAGGGCTTGTTTTGCATGTTGTAAACAAAAATCAAATCATTAGAAATTCTTGGATTAAAAAAATCTAACTCTTCCTAGGTTGCATGTCAGTTGCATTTTACAAGATTATATGTGGTTTCAGTAGATTTAGGCATATTACAAAGTTAGCAGAATTATATACACAACTATGTATATCATAAAATAGTCACTACTATTTGAATTAATAGTGTATTAATTATAGTTGAGCATTTTTAAAACAATGGTTAGTAATTATCATAGTACTGGGTATGAGCTCCACACGAAAAAGGTTGTTAATAAAAATCCTGATTGATTGAAGTAGGCAATGAAAGGTATTTGGATTTATAGATGTGCGTGTTTATGTGTGAATTGTGTGTGCATGTGTGTGTGTGTGTTTGTGTGTGTATGCATGATCTGATAGAAAGTCAAATGATAAGGAAGGTTATTCTTAGGCTTCTTATTCAAGGAATAGTGATCTCCATGATATTATCAAATAACTCTGATTGATCATAGACCTTTGGACAATGTGTGTCCAAGGTTCTATACAGAGCAAAACTTGATGTATTTAAAGAAGGACAGTGCTTAGGGAATTTCATATGTTGTCTGATGGTCGTTGATTTCCACATAGCTAACTATTTTCTAATGTTGCTTTGCAGTGCTCAGGTAGACAGATGAAAGTCTGTAGATTTAGGTGAAACAATGCGAATGAATGTATGTTTATTTGCATGTTAGCATATATGGTTTCAGGCTGTCTTCAGCATCAGCTGCTGAAGCCTGCAGGTGACCATATGTTGGCACAGGCCTTGGAAGAAGCTCAGGGAGGCTGCTTAGAAACATGAGATTTTCATGAAGAAAGTTCTGGTTCCAGATATTGACAAACCTTGACACTGCCTGTTTGTCATTGTATATGGGACTTCTTAAATGTGAGTATGCGGTGAATGTTCCCGAGTGAGATCTACATAGCATTTTAAAGCAATATATTAAGAAATCTCCAGCAGCGCATTTGAGGTTGGGGCATTCTCTTAGTGTCAATGGGTGGTGTTCTACAGATCACGTTTATAGTCATTTTAAGTGTGGAGTTCGTGATGGGAATTTTAGGGAATGGATTCATTGCTCTGGTGAACTGCCTGGACGGGGTCAGGAGAAGGAAGCTCTCTTCAGTTGATCAAATCCTCACTGCTCTGGCCATCTCCAGAATTGGTCTATTCTCTCAGTACTCATAAACTCACTGATTTCTACATTGCACCCAGATTTAGCAAGAACTGGAAAAATGATATCAATCATTCACTTTCTGTTGACAGTGACCGATCATTTAAGTATCCGGCTAGCTACAAGCCTCAGCATTTTTTATTTTCTCAAGATGGCTAATTTCTCCAACTCTGCTTTTCTCTACCTAAGACTGGGAGTTACAAAAGTGGTTTCCACAACAGTGCTGGTGTCTTTGGGTCTCCTGGTTTAAAGATTGTACTTATGAACACATATATTGACATCTGGATTGATGGATTAAAAGGAGACATGACTTGTAATTCAAGTTTGAGTAACTACTCTACACAATTTTAGAGGATTCTGATATTCAACAGCACTGTGTTTGACTTCATCCCCTTCACCGTGTCCCTGACCACGTTTCTCCTGCTCATCTTCTCCCCGCAGAGGCACCTGAAGACCATGCAGCTCAGCGCCCCAGGGTGCAGAGACGCCAGCACCACGGCTCACATGAAGGTCTTGCAAAGTGTGGTCGCCTTCCTCCTGCTCTACGCCATGTTCTTTCTGTCACTTCTACAAGTTTTCAGCTGTGTGATTCCAGACAAATATTTGATTATTGCATTTTTACGGGTTACTGAAGCAGCTTTCTATCGGGCGCCCCAGGCTAAACCCTCAGCCATGAGGCCCCAATAAAAGACGCTGCCTCAATAATACTGGTTCGAACCTCTTTTATTATATCTCTCTCTTTCTGGGATCAAGAGCATTGCTCAAGCAATAACAAACACAGTACAGATATCGTCTTTCCAAATAGTGCTTTTCCTACAGACTTCCAATAACCCCTCTCTTTAGCAACCCGTCTTCCACTAGCACCCACAATCTTTCTTCCCAGGACTTCCCCAGCAACCCAGCCAACCTCTTCCCAACCGCTTCTTCTTCCCAACCACTTCCTCCCAGAACTTCTCCCAGCAACCCAGCCCAGCAACTTCCCAACCAGCCTTTCCCCAGCAGCTCTCTCTCTAGGCGAGAGGTGGAGGCTTTTAAAGCTGCGCAGGACCTAAGCTACGAGGCGTCTCATACAGCTCTCACCTGGACCGGCCATGAGTCCGGCGTGCTGGTGCATGCGCTCTGGCTTGGCACAGCCCCGGGATGTTATTCACCTGTAGCTGCTTCTGGCACTTTACCAGGCGCCATCTAGAGGCGAGGTCTAGCCGGCAGAACTAGGCCCCCGACAGCTTTCCCTTCAGTCCACCCATGTGTCCTGATCTGGGGGACAGTAAGCTGAAACAGGCCTCTGTTTCAGTGCTGGGGTGGCTGAGAGGCAGGTCCAAAGATGCCAACCAACGCCACCCTGAGACATTTTGGTGCTCCTCTTGCATGTTCTAAAGGAAAATGAAATCACTAGAGACTCTTGTATATGAACTGGTGCTTGCTAAATATTCTTCAGTAGTATGTAAGTTTGTGCACTTTATAAAACATATTTAGTTTCATCCGTAACTATGTGTGTATTAAAACTTTAGCAGAAATGTATATTTCACTATGCTTATAGAACTAAGGATATGAATAGAGACCACTTAAACAAAAGTTATCTTTACTGTAATATAATACTATTTTTGCATCAATCTTTATCCTTTTTGAGATTTTCAAATTATTAACCTATAATATTAGTTTTGGAATAAAAAAATTCTTGGAGCATATTTATTATTATTAAGAGTATGTCTTTTGAAACTTTTTTTTTTTTTGGCGGTACGGGGGATTGAACTCAGAGGCATTCTACCTCCAAGCTACATCCCCAGCCCTATTTTTCATTCTTTATTTTGAAACAGGGTCTCACAAGCTGCTGAGTGCCTCACTAGGTAGTTGAGGCTGGGATTGCAAACTTGCGCCACCATGTCCGCCCTCTTTTAAAACTTTTTAATGCATTGTATTTTTCTCTGTAATTTACAGTTATGCTCTACAACCCATCCTAATGCACAGCAATACCAAATCCTCACTAACGAGTGCCTTTGAATTGAAAGTCATGCTGGGAAATTGATGTTTATTATAAGTTGTGTCACCACGTGTCTCTATTTACTAGGGTGGAAAACTTCCAGGGTCTATGTATGGAAATTTAGAGTATCCTGAGTGATCGACACATGGTTGACCTGGACTTGTGTGTATATATACATGTGGCTAGTCTTAATGGCAAGTCAGAAATGAAAGGCAAGTGGAAAATTATAATAAATAAATACACTGCAATAAATAAAAAATTATAACAAATTGGGCTCAAGGTGGTAGAAAGGGGAGGAAAACCTAGGCGTGTGCCTTGAGTTCAGTGCAATTAACTTTGCAAGAGGATAGATTTCAGCCATTTTGAAGAAATGATGAAGTCTTTGTTCATGCCTTATTTTCCCAAAGAAATCCCGTCAGAGTGCAGAGTCTACATTTGTTATAGGTTTTCTACTTCTCTCACGTAGTTCATTTGATTAATTTCTCATTGAAAAAATACTTGTAGAATGTATTTTCCATGTGTCCTTTTGAGATATCTTACTAAGAAATAGATGTTATAACATAAAAGTGGGACATGTGTGATCAGTAGCCAGTAAAGAGGGTATCATGTATGTGGCAGCTGATCTGGATAGCCCATACCTTTTTAGTACTCACAGAGGTGTAATTCTACCTTCCATGGGAGGAAAGTGAGGTTCTGAGATGTTGACAGGCTTCTCCAGCAGTGTGGAGATGGCAGCAGACATCTAGAGTAGGATTCCTAGCAGAGGGAGGCTCCCCCAAATTCACGACAGATCCATAGGAAGAGGCTGCCGGCAGTCACATCCAGAATCTGGTGGGGAAAAAAAGACAAAGGAGAACACCCAGTTTTGGTGCTTATATTAAATGCTTTTTTTTTAATCGTCTATGACATTAGGATCCTGGTTAATGAGCACACAGAAAGGAGTAGATTTTTTTTTATTAATTGGTGCATTGTAATCATACATCTTTGTTAGTTACAAGCTAATAAAGGCATATATGCACATATTTCTCATCTAACCCCTTCCCCAATTCCCACCCCACTCCCTGGCCCTCCCTCCTTCTCAAGTTCAGTTTAGTGATTGACTTTAGTGATTTATTTGTGAAAGTAGATCATGTGCATTAGGGTGCCCCCCTCACACCCATCCCCAGTCCATCACCTTCAGTTAAGTCAACTTCTTTGCTTATCTAGGGTTTCTCCTTTTTCATCTTGAATCCCTCTTATGCCTCATCATTACCATAGCTTCCACATATTAGGGAGAACATATGTTTTTTTACTCTTTGTGACTGACTAATCTCACTTAACATAATATTTTCCAGTTTCATCCATTTCCCTGCATTTAACATGATTTTGTTCTTCTTTATGGCTGAGTAAAATTCCATTGTGTACATATCCCATAGTTTTGTAATCCATTCATCTGTCGATGGACATCTTGGCTGGTTCCATAGTTTGGCAATTGTAAATTGGGCAGCTATAAACATAGATATACATGCGTCGATCTGATAGTTTGGTTTCCATTCTTTTGGGTAGATATCCAGAAGTGGTATTGCTGGATCATATGGTAGGTTCATTCCCATTTGTCTGAGGATCCTCCATACTGTTTTCCAAAGTGATTGCACTAGTTTGCACTTCCACCAACAATGTATTAGGGTTCCCACTTCTCCATACCCTCACCAGCATTTATTGCTGTTCCTGTTTTTTATGATTGCTATTCTGATTGGAGTTAGGTGAAATCTCAAGGGAGTTTTGATTTGCATCTCTCTGATTGCTAATGATGCTGAACATTTCCTCATATATTTATTGGCCATTTGAATTTCTTCTTTTGTGAGGTGTCTATTCAGCTCCTTTGCCTATTTTTGATTGGGTTATTTGTTTTCTTAGCTGTGATTTTCTTGAGTTCTCTGTATATCCTAGATATTAGTCCTCTATCAGAAGAGTAGCTGGCAAAAATTTTCTCCCACTCTGTGTTGACTACCGTTCATTTTAACAGGGGAAGGTGAGCGAGATGGTCCTGGTTTAGGTTGATCTCTTCTGAGAATCTTACTCGTCATAGGAGCCATGCCCTCGGCATCAGATGGAAAGGGAGCTCCGTCTTAGAAGGGCCTGGGCGGTTAGAGA
Source organism: Graphiurus murinus (assembly GCA_004027655.1). NCBI lineage: Eukaryota > Metazoa > Chordata > Mammalia > Rodentia > Gliridae > Graphiurus > Graphiurus murinus. The sequence goes on along the minus strand of PVLC010044514.1, from coordinate 5,067 downwards.
CAGAGAGCTGCATAGGATTTTGGGAAGGCCTGGCTCATCAGGGGAGGGGAGATGGGTCTCGGGGCAGGCGTTGATACCCAAAACATCATCAACTGAATGGCCTCCTCCCTTGATCTAATGAGTCGAGTTATGCAGTTGATAATGCAAGGGCCAAAGGTGAGAAGTAAGAAAAGGAAAGCAACTGGTCCTAAGAAGGGCAGCAGATGGGGGAACCCCCCTGGAGTCCCGTCCACAAGAAATTTGACTGTAGTTCCTTTTGTCTCCGCTCCTGTTGGGTTTTGATTTTATCTTGTACAATTCCAGATGCAATTTGAAAAGGGGTCTCTGACCCTTTTTCAGCGCATCTCGCGCAATTGTCCGGGGTCCCCGAATCCTCCAGCCATTAGGTTTACCCAAAGTGGGAGGAGTTGGTCTGTCAGTCGGCTCATTATTTTTCTGGAACAGAGAGAGTGAGAGAAAAAGGGGAAAGGGGATTCTCAGGGAGCATTTTCTGCCCCCAGAATGGGTTTAATAGTACGCGCAGAGACCCATATGGGATTTGAGGCGTCCTCAGGAAAGAAGCCTCCGGATCCTCTGCCTGAATGAATGAGAGGCTCAGGACCCTTCCACTCTCCTGTTAGGGGTTTTTCCATCGCACCCTCTCCCGAGGGGCCAATGGGAGCAGATCTCCCCAAGGGGCTCTGAAGCATGACTTCAAATTTTGTTTTAAAATATTTAGGCTATTCAAGGCTAGAAGAGCCAGGGACAATGCAGGTGGGGGTTTGTGGGGTGATTCCCCCTTTTTGCTTTATTAATTGTTCCTTGAGGGTTCTATTGGTTCTTTCGACTACAGCTTGTCCTTGAGGTTGTAGGTGATCCCGGCAATGTGGGAGATGTCCCAGTTATGAAAGAAGGTTTTTAGTTTTTGTGAGATGAAGCAAGGCACATTGTCAGTCTTAACCTTTTTGGGAAGGCCTAAGGCAGCGAAGCATTGAAGGTAGTGACTTTTGGCATGTTTGGCTGCTCACCTGCATGGGCTGTGGTGGCCCATATAGCCCCAGAGCAGGTGTCCATTGAGACAAAGACATACTTAAGTTTACCAAAGGGGGGATAGTGAGTAACATCAGTGTGCCAGGAAGTGTTGGGCTTAAGGCCTCTGGGGTTGACCCTGATGGGTTGAAGATGGGGGAGAGGTACAAAAGGCTGGCAAGTTTGACTGGCTTTTACCAGGCGTTTGAGCTGTCGTATGGGAACATCTGGGTACCTGGCTCTTAGTCCTCTCCAGTTGGCATGGGTTAGGGAGTGAAAGTATGTGGCCAATTCTAAGGACTGGGCCTCCACTGGGGGGGAGACTGCCTTGTCAGCCAGGCGATTTCCATCGTTCATGAATCCAGGAAGGGGCTGATTTGGCTCCGAATATGACAATGGAATATAGGTTCAATTCTGGTCTCCAGTATATTTTTTGTCTGGATCATCAAAGGGGCAATGGGGTTACTATCCAATCTGCTAAGAGACCCAGGGAGCCTGGGGAGGAGCCAGACTACATACACGCTGTCACTATATAGATTAATGGGGCCTTGGATATCGTGTAGGGCCAGAGGACAGCGGTTAGCTCCTTTAGCTGGGTGGATCCTTCAATGACTTGGGTTTTGATAACAGGCTCATCGCTCCCGTTGTAGATGGCATAGGCCGCCCCATATTTTCCCCCATCAGTGAACACATGAACCCCGGGGGATAAGGGGACAGGGGGAGAAAACCTGCACTGGATTCCAGGGGAGGCGTGTGAAAGATCGAACCCATCGAGTTGATCTGTAATGACATGAGAGAGCTCCCGGGATCCTTCTGGAGCAATTGCCCACCTTTCATTTTGAGCCTGGATCCACCTAAGGTCTTCACCCGGATGGAAAGAACGATGGTCTCAGGCTCCTTTCCTTAATGCCTAAGCGCCAACATGCGACCCTTAATAATGAGGTCACAAAATTGATCCCAAAGGGAGTAGCATCGGGGTGAACCCCACCAAGGCCACATGTATCCACATAAGGGGTTCAAACTCTTGGACAATGGCTCCCATGACAGTGCCCCCCCCCCCCCCCCGCTGAGGAGGTACAGATGGATGGGTTGAACATTATCATATCTCCATAGGGAATTGGTAGTCATTAGTTGGGAGAGATTGCAGAGGATTTGTAGATGTTTGTCAGCTAAGCGGATTGAGCTATTGGGCCAGGCCCCCTTGAGGAGCTCAAAAAGGGGGAGAAGTTCCATGGTGGAGACTGGGAGCCAAGTATGTAGCCAGTTGATTTTTCCCAACAATGCTTGGAATTGATGGAGGGGGTAGGTCCTCTTTCCATCAAGTTGGGGATGAAGGCTCAAGCTGAATGGAGGTGTAATTCCCCTCCTAGGACCATAAAGGGGGTGCCTTTGCACATTTTCCGGAGCTACTACAAACCCAGCAATAAGTTTTTTGTTTGCTGTTTGTTTGTATTTCATTTTGGAAGTCATAGGAAAATGATTCATGTTTTGCAATTCCTTAGAATTTTCTCAGAAAACAAATGGAATGTGAGAGTGGTGTGGTAGTCCAGAGAATGTGTGAGCATGTTTATGACTTGCAAATAGTATAGCTGGGAATAACAATACTTGTTATCAACACCCAATTTCAGAGAGGATTTAAGCTTTCCTGGGGGTTCCTAGGGAAACTGAGAAGCTTTTGATAGGAAAACCCAAGGAATCTATAGATTAGTTCCTTAAACTTTGCTACTTGAATCTGAAGTTTTTGTTAAAAATGAAACCTAAGTGGTAATCAGCCATTCAGGAGATCTCTAGATAACTAGGTTCCTTCTATTAATTTAGACTTTTCCTGCATAGTTTGCATACTAGGTTCTAAAATTTTACTAGCTGATAGGTCAACTTGATGAATCCAGATTATGTAGACATTAGACAAGGCAAAGATCTGCAAAACCATGAAAGACAATATGTCTTCATTTGCATGCTAGCAAATGGGAGTTTATCTTCCATTCCAGCCTCACCTGTGAAAGACTGCAGTCAGAGGATGAAGTAAAGTACAGGGAGAGAAGTTATTTGGAGCTGTTTTGGGTACAACGATGTTTTCTACAAAACACCACAAACTCATCTTACAGCATACTGTGCTAAACATTTTTTTCTGCTTGACGTTGATCACAGAGTGTAAAAGAGAATTAGAACTTCATTTTACATCCAGAAACCAAGTGTTAGTAAAACCTTAGGTCAAGGGATTATAAATCACAACCAGGATAGTAGGCGTGGATTATTTTGCCCTATACAATTGATAAGGTTACTACTGAGCATTGTTTCTGTAGAAGTAGTGGTGCAATTTGGAATAGGAGACTTTGCCCATGTCTTCACAGAACTGGTGAACTAGAGACAGCAATAAGAGATGAAGACTAGCCGGGCATGGTGGCGCACGCTTGTAATCCCAGCTTTTGGGAGGCTGAGCATCTGGGTTCTGGGTTCTCACTCAGCCTCTGCAACTTAGTGAGACCCTGTTTCCAAATAAAGAATAATTTTAAAAATGGGCTGGGGCTGTAGTTTGGAGGTAAAATGCCCCCAGGTTCCATTCCCAGTACCGCAAAAAAAGAGAGAGAGACATAGACTTTCCTGAACCAATTGAATTCCCTCTGCTCTGGCTATCTCCAGACTTGTTTTCTTTGGGAAAATTAAAACACTGATACAAAAGTGTGATTCATGTACCTTTATATAGGAGACAAGTAAGAAGTATTGTTCTTACTGCCTGGCAGGACCCAGCCATTTGAACACCTGGCGTGCTTCTAACCTCAGCATATTTCACTTATCCAACATAGTAAATTTCTTTTCTTTTTTCTTTTTTTTTTTTTTTTGTGGTACTGGGGATTAAACCAAGAGACCTTCTACCTTCAGGCTATACCCCCAGCCTGATTTTATTTCTTATATGGAAACAGGGTCTCACTATGTTAATAAGATTCTCACTACTTGCTGAGGCTGTCCTTGAACCTGTGATCTTCCTATCTCAGCTTCACGAATACTGGGATTACAAGTGTGGGCCACCACATCTGGCTTCAACATAGTCAGTTTCTAAAAAAAAAAAAAAAAAGTTTTTTTCTTTCCTTTGGCACTGGGAATTGAACTCAGGGGCATTCTACCCCTGAGCTCTGCTTCCTCCACCTGAGCCCTTTTTATTTTTTATTTGAAATAGGATTTCACTAAGCTCCTGAGGGTCTCACTAGGTTGCCGAGGCTGGTCTCCAACCTGCAATCCTCCTGTCTCAGCTTCCCAAGTACTGGGATTACAGGCATATGCCACTATGCCCAGCTAATTTCTCCAGGACAGATAAGACCATCATCCTAGTGGTGCTGTTGGGTATCATGGTGGTTTTGTTCTTCCATCTTGTGGAAACAGAAGGGACCAGGCAGTTGAATGAATATGAAAGAAATTTTGATAAATTGAGGGACATCATAAGCCTTATGATGTTAAGTGAAATTAGGCAGTCACAGAAAGTGAAGGGGCATATGTTTTCTTTAATATGAGCAATCTAGGGTGCTGGGAACCAGCCCTCAAAGCAGCAGAGTCTGGGGGTCTCTCGTTATGTGGAGATTGAGGATGAGGTGGGGTAAGAGTATGCTTAGACACAATGTGATGTTTAAGACGCATCTGTTTATTTCCTCTCATGACTGCTTTTTTATGCTCTTTACAACAAGGTATACAGAACAGGAATTTTTACAGTCTTGTTTTTCCCTAAAGTTGAGTGGGTACATTTTTTACTAGAAAAGCTATTTCCTATAGTGTTTGCTAAGATTAGGGGAGCATCAAAAGTTTACAAAAAATACAAAAGTGTAAATGAATTATTTTTTAGTGTGAGAGCAGGGTTAGAGGTTAACAGTGAAGAGGAGCAGGGGTGAAGGTTAATAGCGGAGAAGAAACTCTATTCATTAGATAAATCTTTCCTATTTACTCAGGCAGCTAGAAGATAGCTAGTTAATAAGTGTTAGGCAAGGGAGCAAGGTGAGCAAACTGTCTGTCTTAAAGCTTTCTTTACTTATGATAAGAGACCTAAGTTCCCTTGACTCAGCTGCTGGTACT
>PVLC010044513.1:0-12182 GCA_004027655.1 Graphiurus murinus | reverse complement strand
CCCCTGAGCTACACCCCCAGCCTTATTTTATTTTTCACTTTCAAACAGGGTCTCACTAAGTTGCCAAGGGTCTCAGTTGCTGAGGTTGTCTTCGAACCTGCGATCCTCTTGTCTCAGCCTCCCACGTACTGGGATTACATGTGTGCACCACCTTGCCCGGCTTGACCTTGGGGTTTCGGGCTATAATGAGCATTTTTGCACTTGCCCAGATATTTACTGAGCAGCTACTACGTGCCAGGACTGGAGTGTTAGGAATAAGGGCATGAGAAAGAGACGACCACCAGGGCTCTTTGGAGGGGACACAGATCCCCACGTTTGTCCCCCGGAGCCCACCCCACCAACCTGCCTGAGGGCACTGAGTTTACCCTCTCTGTTGGAAAGGTCCCACATGTACCTGTCACTACCTCCTGCCTTGTCTACACTCCTACGAGTATAGACACCTCTCATTTTCCCCGGTTCTCGCACACCCAGGCTAAGAACAGGGAGGTGGAGGCCACGTTGAAGGTCAACCGGAAGGTCGTGCTGCTCCTGAAGGGGTTGCACCACGACGGATCTCGGCGCAGGGAAACCCGGCACCGTGTGGCCCTGGACACGGTCCACTCCTCCCAGGTACCCGTTTCCAGGCAGGGCAAAGCCCTGGTGTGTGCCCCCTGTCCAGAGCTTGACTGTGGGCTGCAGCGGTGGTGTCACCTGCTTCTCCCAGCTGGGGCTCCCCCACGCCCTGCACTTGGAGGGGGACGTCATCTTGAAGCAGAGTCCCAGAGGAGCCTTCGACTTCGGCGTGGATGCACAAGCTGCTGTTGACCACAACGCAACGTCCCAGGTCGGGGGCTCAATTCTCCTGGGCTGAGGCCTGGGGGGTCTTTAAATTAGAGTCGGGTGCCCTTCATGGGTGCCCTCCATGGATGCCAGCACAGCTCCTATTTGGCAGTGTGAGTGACAGGTCAGGATATACTGACTGCTGCCATCTGCAAACGTCTGCTCCATCCTGAAAGCTTCCTCTCGGGGCGGCTCGGCTCCACAGGGTCACTCAGGGATCCAGGCGCAGGCGGGGAGGGCACGGAGGATTCTGCAGATGCTTTTATGGGTCGGGCCCATTAGTAGCAATGTCACTCAGCTCACAGTCTCTTGGCCAGAGCTCATTGGAGGCCCCACCTCGCTGACGGGAAGCTGGGACGGGTGGTTTAACCGTGTGTCTTGGAGGTGCGGGAAACACGGTTTGGCGAACGGATGGCGGCCTCTGTAGATGTCCATTTATTCTCTGTATGTAGGCTGCGTCTCGGATGCATGTTCAGTGCGGGGATACGCAGGCGACTTGGTTTCTGTCCCCAGCTTTGAGGAACTCTTAATCTCGTGGGCCTTTAGCTTCATATAAATCCAAGTTGAATTCCCAGCGCCTCTGATAACTAGCTGGGTAACCTTGGGTAACCTACTTACCCGCACTGGGTCCCCATAAACTTTCCCAGTCACTCTGGCTGGGAAATGGGGGGATCGGACGCCAAACAGCACAGCTGCGCAGAGGATTAAATGCGGGGACCCCTGCAAAGCCAGGAGCCTGGTGCTGGCTCACCATCAGGGCCAAGCAGGAGGCAGATCCAGCAGCAAAGAAAATGGGGGACCCATAGATGTCTCCTGGCCGGCTCCGCATCTGGGGACTCACTTCCCGAGTGCCTTTGGTCCTGACACTTGCTGCAGGGGGCTGAGCTTTGGGTAAAACCTGGGAGGACTCGTCCCTCTTGAGTGTCAGCCAGCTACCTCCTGGCCCGTCTGGAGTGCTCCCCTGTGCCCTGACCCTCTCTCTCACTCGCTGAACAGGTCTCTGCTCAACTGCGTGGGTCCGGCTCCCACCTGGCGTTCTTCTTCCAGCTCCGACCGCCCCGCGGCCTAACGTTTCTTCCACACTTACAGGTATGGACGCGACTCGCTTTGGGATGAACGTTAGCGTCCTGCCCCGTGCCTCTGAGCAGCCAGCTTGCAGGGAGACGGAGCGGAAGGGAGGATGTGGGGGGTCCAGTGCAGCCGCCCTGTGGATGGAGAACAGACGGCAAAGAGGCGTCCAGATCCATCCTTTGGATGTGATTGTCCCGGCCATGGGGGCTTTTAGCTCCCTAGGGGATAAAGTATCAGGTTTCACTTTTGAAAGTGGAGAGAAGCGGAATTTTCCTCCACAACCAGTCTAGTGTGAGTTTGAGAGAAACCATGTGATTTTTTTTTTTTTTTTTTTTTCGGTACTGGGGATTGAATTCAGGGGCATTCTACCTCCGAGCTATATCCCCAGCCCTATTTTTTATTCTTTATTTTGAAACAGAGTCTCACTAAGTTGCAGAGTGCCTCACTAAATAGCTAAGGCTGGCCGCGAACCTGGATCCTCCGATCTCAGCCTCCCAAATGCTGGGATTACAAGCGTGCATCACCATGCCCGGCTCCCGTGTGATCCTTTGGAAGGGTGAGACTCAGAGGGTTTTGCCCAGTGTATAGGTAGAAACCCTATCCCCCTTTTTGCTCTGCAAGGAAATAAAAGGGTTGAGGAAGACAAACAGGCAGCAGGGGGTGCTCCTGGGCCCCAGTCCCTAGAAACATTTGCACATGTATAAATTCAGGTTCAATTTCCCGGCTCCACTGCTAAGTAGCTGTGTGACCTTGTGTTAATTATACAACCCCACCCAAGCCTCAGTTTTGCTAGCTGGGAATGGGGACACCCATTGCTTCATGGCGCAAGTGGTGTGTGGGGTGTGCACATGAATTAGGGCTGCAGAGTCAGAAAGATGGAGCGGAAGCCGGCGACCCCAGCAGGGCCGAGGTGGGAAACGGGCAATGGCCGACCTGTCAGTTGACAGCAACTTTGAAATGCCCGCCGTGGGCTCAGCCCAGAGCCGCTGGGTGCAGCTACTCTGATGAGCCTGAGATTGGCTTGGAATGGAGGGAACCGGTCATTCTCAGGTGTGTGTTTTTAGTGTGGACATCTCGGAAATCAGGGTGTGACTTTAAATTGGCACAGGTCACCGTGTCATGGACAGCCGCCTGGCTCTGTGGCAGTCTGTAAAATCACGTGGTGTCTGGGTGTCGAGGGACCTTGGGTAGAGGGAAGGCCGTCAGGTGACTGTAGTCAGAACTGGCGTCCTAAACCCTTCCGTGAATCGCCTGGTGGATGGCCCACCCAGCGGCCGTGCGGGGACCACAGTGGACCACTCTGAGGCCGAGGATCCGACATGTGGAGAAATGGCATGGCTTGCCAAGGTCGCTGAGCTCCAGGGTGGAGGACCCGTGCCCGGAGCCCAGGTGTCCTAGCTCCAAGCCCCTGCTCCCCTGCAGCCACCTGGGGCTGGGGGGGCCCTTGGAAGCTGGGGTGGGCGACTGTCTAAAGGGCTCAGACGTCCTTACTGGGTTTAAAGCTTGAGTTATCCGTGGTCCACGAGGCACTGGCGCTGGGGGTCCTCCCAGCCCTTTTCCTGGGAGGGTTTCTCTGGTGCCAGGGTACCTTTCTTTTTTCTCCTTCCTTCCTTTTGGATATTTTTTTCCTAACTGTCTCCCACTGAGGAATGTGCATTCCATAGATATTCAGTAGTTTATGCACCATGTGCTTCTATGCTTTACACATAAAAACAGGAAAACTTTCTCTGCCTCGCCCCAAGAACCAATTTTTGCCTGCTTTGGGGCCATACTGCCTGGGTGGAGACTGCACACCCTACAGGATCCTGGGGTGCAGAGGCCAGTGGGAGATTGTGTGTGTGTGTGTGTGTGTGTGTGTGTGTGTGTGTGTGTATATATTTCTTTTATTTATTTATTTATTTATTTATTTATTTATTTATTTATTTATTGCAGTACTGAGGATTGAACCCAGGGGCATTCTACCTCTGAACTATGCGGCCAGCCCTATTTTTTATTCTTTATTTTGAAACAGGGTCTCACTAAGTTGCAGAGTGCCTCACTAGGTAGCTGAGGCTGGCTGCAAACCCAGGTCTGCTGGTCTCAGCCTCCCAAACGCTGGGATTACAAGCGTGCGCCAACACGCCCGGCTTTTCTATCTATCTTTTTCTTCCTTTTTTTTTTTTTTTTTTTTTTGTGTGTGTGTGTGTGTGTGGTACTGGGGATTGAACCCAGGGGCATTTTACCTCTGAGCTACACGCCCAGTCCTATTTTTTATTCTTTATTTTGAAACAGGGTCTCACTAAGTTACAGAGTGCCTCGCTAAGTAGCTGAGCCTGGCTGCGAACCTGCAATCCTCCAGTCTCAGCCTCCCAAGTCTGTCTATCTGTCTATCTATCTTCTATCTATGTGATTGTAAATGCACAGCTTGGTTTGAGAGCCACAAGACTACACCAGCCATATGTATGTATGTATGTATTCATGTATGTGTATATATGTATATACATACACACACATATATATGTATATAATGTATGTATAAGATATATAGAAAGGAAGAAAAATTCATCAGAAAGCGCAGAGTTCCGTGTCCCTCCATCTCCCTGCTCCTTGTCTGCTGTGATTGGCATCTGGCAGTGATGTGGCTGGGACGTTTGTTACCATTGGTGAAGCAGTATTACTTCTTATTAACTAAAGTCCGTGGTTTTCATGAGGATTCACTCTGCGTTGTGATGGGTTTTATCAAATGCATGACAGCATATGTCCGTCATTACGGTGTCATACCCCCATAGTTTCATGCCCCCCCAATCTCCTGTGCTGCTCCTCTTCATCCTTCCCCCCACCCCAACCCCCCTGGCAACCACTGATCTTTTTTTGTGTGTCTCTCTATATTTTACCTTTTCCAGGATGTCATGTCGTTGGAAACACAAAACATGTAGCCTTTTCAGCCCGGCTCCTTTCACTTAGTCATATGCATTTAAGCTTCCTCAGAATCTTTTTGATGGCTTGATCGCTCATCTCTTTTTAGTGCTGTATAATATTCTGTTATGTGGACGTACCACAGTTGATCAATTCCTCTATGGAGGGACCAGTTAAAAGCTTTCTGTGTGATTGTAAATGCACATCTTGGTTTTGAGAGCCATAGGACTAAACCAGCTCCCATCTCATAGGTGGGGAAACTGAGGCCCAGATGAGGAAAGGGAGGGGCCTCGGGTCCTAAGAGCTGGGGGAGGCTCAGGCCTCCCTGCTCTCACCCCTAATGCTCCCTGCAGTGTCCTGCTTGGGACTGGCCAAGAGCTTGTCACAGCCTGACCCCAGGTGGCCTGTTTATCCAGACACCTCCCCTTTGAGCCCAGAGGCTCTGCGGTCCTCTGGTTCCAGGGACACTGTTTGAGGCATAAAGGGGTCCTCTGCTTCCCCCACCAGCCTCTTAAGGCCCAGCTTTTAGAGCGAGGCAGATTCAGCCTAGGTGATCCTCTCTAAGCCTCAGTTTCCCCATGTGTGAGACAGGAACTTCCACTTCAAACACAGTGGTGAGGACCAGACAGGATCCATTCCTGGACCCGGAGCTGGGTCAGGGAGGTGGTGCCCCTGGCCTTCTCTACCTGGCTGCTCCTCCCGCCTGCTGTCCGCTGCTCTGTGAACGCTCAGAGCTGGAGTTACTGGGAAGGCTTCCTGGCGGAGGGGCCTCCCCCATACCCAGGCGGCGTGGACTCTCTCATCTCTCCTGCTGAGCCCTCCCTGCTTTCCCACAGGTGCAGGCAGCTGCTGGCCGCCCCGCAGAGCGCAGCCTCAATGGCTCCCTGTCCGTGCGTGTGTCTGGCCGGGAGCTGGTTGTGCTGGAGGTGGACGGCACCCGTGACTCCCGCGGAAGCCGCCGGGGCTGGAGGGCACGCGTCTTCCTCCAGCAGGCCGTCCTCGGAGCCCCTGAGGCCGCTCAGCTGCAGCTGTCCATCAAGATCACCCCGGCAAGGTGGGTCACCAGGCAGCCTCCAGAGGTGACAGAGCTGGTCCTGGAGACAGAAACCAGTGACGTGGCTTCGGTCACTCTGGGACCCACTGAGGTCCCTCCCTTGGTGCCGTTTTTGGTTTAAAGGTGCGACGGGAATAGAAGGGGGGGTGGAATTCAGTTTCTATTTCTCTCATTCATTCATTCATTCATTTGGGTTTTGAGAACATTTGGTGTAGAAAAAGTCACGGCTACATATAAAGAACAAAAGGGTTTATGTCACTTGTAGGAAAATGGATGGAACTGGAAAATACAATGCTAAGCAAGATCAGCCAGTCTCAGAGGTCAAAGGTCGTATGTTTCCTCTCCTATGTGGAAGCTAGAGAGAAAATGGGGGGGAGGGGAGTGACTTCAGATAAATGAGACAGGCCAGCAGAAGAGTGGGAGGGGGGGAGCAGACAAGGAGGCCTGAGGGAAGGAGGAAGCGGTTCAAATAGTGTTCTGTCCATATATGACCAACCTCAGTGACACGTGCAGGGGGGGCGGGAGCAGGTCAGGATCCTAGGGAAGCACCCAAGCGCCGTGTGCACACACCTCTGCATCAGCCTGGGGCTCCCTCACTCGGTGGCTTGGGTGTTTTTTACACAGGCTCAGCCATGGAGATGGGGCTGATTATTTGTTCAGTCTCCAGCACCGCCTGCCTTTCTCAGAGCATGGGGTGGGGCTGAAAGTTCTCAGCTTCTAACCCCAGCTTGATCTTTTTTTGGTGACATATCCCTATCCAGGAATCCAAGAGTTGCCTCCTTAAAACAAGATATAAGAATATATATATATATATATATATATATATATATATATATATATATATATATATATTTGTTTTTGCAGTACTGGTAATTGAACCCGAGGGTACTCTATCACCAGCTATATCTCCAGCCTTCTCTTTTTCACTTCGAGACAGGCTCTAAGACATTGCTCAGGCTGGCCTCCAACTTGCAATCCTCCTGCCTCAGCCTTCACAGGGATGCGCCACCACACCTGGCTGTATTATTATATCATAACATCACATGCTCATCCAAGCTCCGTGCGTTCTCCCAGATGGGTCTGTGTTAAATACATCCCCCATGGCCCCAGTTCTGTTCTTAGCTTCTGCCCAGGTTCTAGGAGACCCGAGGCTGTGGCCTGGTCATAGATAGCCGGGTCCCCAGAATGGATCTTCATAACTTTCCACCCACCTGTTTGTTCATCCCTCTGTCCAACAGCCCATTCTTATCCCCAGTCTAAAGAAGATTTGAGGCAGGTTATTAAAACGTACGTCGTTCTAGGCCAGGAATTGGCAAGCTTTCTGTAAAGGGCCAGATGGTAAATATTTCCAGCTCTTGTAGGCCATATGGTCTCTGTCACAACTACTCAACTCTGCCATCGGAGCACAGAATAGTAGACTGTTTGTAAATGAATGGGCATGATGGTGTTCCAATAAAACTTTATAAAAACGGTGGTGGAAAAAAATCGTGGTGAGTCAGCAGCGTTGGTCCACAATCAGTAGTTTACCGACCCTTATTCCAGAATTTTAAAAAAATGCATGAGGAAACTAAAGGGAAGGGAAAAGGAAAACAGAAAAATTGTGAAAGTACTCAAAGTGACACCAGTCATTAAGTCCTCTACAGTTTCTAAAGCTGAGCTGAAAATTTGGCTCTGAGTTCCCTAGCAGCCAATGCAAAAAGAGAAGCCAATCAGTGGCATTATTTGTAGTGGCTATAAGGAAACACATCCACAGTTGGTATTGCTGTGTACCTGTGTACTGAGGGGAGCTTAGCATCACCTGTTCCTGGTGCTAATGTTCAGTGGAAATATCCCCCATGGTGTCATGTAAAGAACACACTGTGATGGTAGGACCTATGTCCCTTGCCCCAGCAGGGGAAGTTGAACAGCAGGCTTCTGAGGGCTGCTACTTTTAGATTTTTTTCCCCCGATACTGGGGGTTGAACCCAGGGGCATTCTACTTCCAAGCTATACCCCCAGACCTATTTTTTTATTCTTTATTTTGAAACAGAGTCCCACTAAGTTGTGGAGGGCCTCACTAAGTAGCTGAGGCTGGCCATGAACCTGCGACCCTCCTGTCTCAGCCTCCCAAGTACTGGGATTACAAGCATGTGCCACTATGCCCAGCTGGGCTGCTGTTTTTATCATCTCTCACCATTATGGGCCAGGAGCAAGAACTTTAAATTCCTAAGTTCATTTAGATCTAATACTAGCCCTGCGTAGTAGGTCATTGACACTCTCTAAACCTCAGTCTCCTCTTCTGTGTACTCAGGATAATGGAGGGTGGTAGTGCCCTCTATCATCCCCAATCGCTTTCCTCCCAGGGTTTGGCTGTTTTCTAAGGTGCAGCTGGACCAGGACACAGCACAGCTTGTCTTCAGGGTGTCTGAGGAACGGAAGGGAGGCCAGGTCCGGAGCCTGTGGAGCCAGGCTCGACACTCGGTGGCTGGCTGGACGGTGGTGCCCCATCTCCTGACCCTCGGGGCCGCACTGAAGCAGAAGGACGGGCTCCGAGAGGGTGAGAACCGGGGAACACAAGGGCGCGGCACCGGGAAGTTGGGCGAGCTCTTTCTCTGGAATCTGTTGTTCTGACGTTAGTGGCAGAGGTGATTCTCTAATTATTTTTAAATTTATTATTTAGAGTAGAAGGAGCATTCCCTTCTTACTCCCTTCCCTTCCCTCTTTATTCCTTTTTTTGTTTGTTTGTTCGATTTTTGCGGTACTGAGGCTTGAACCCAGGGGCATTCTACCTCTGAGCTACACACTCAGCCCTAGTTTTTATTCTTTATTTTTTGAAACAGGGTCTCACTAAGTTGCAGAGGCCTCACTAAGTAGCTGGGGCTAGCCTCGAACCTGGATCCTACGGTCTCAGCCTCTCAAGTACTGGGATTACAAGTGTGCGCCACCACGCCCGGCTTTTATTTCCTTTTATTAAATACAGACTCATGGATTAAGCTACACCCTCTGCCCTGTTTTATCTTTTTATTTGGAAACAGTTGTTGAGATCTTTGCTAAATTGCTTGAGGTTGGCTTCAAACCTGTGCTCAATCTTGCTGTCTTAGTTTCCCAAATCCTGGGATTACGGACATGTGTCACCGTGCCTGGCCATGGCTTATTACTTTATTCTTATTTTATTCAGTAATCTGTTACTATCATCACTTATTCTCATCCTCAGTTTTCCCCAAATATGGTCAATGGGGTCCCTTAAGACATTCCTACACCCCTCTCGTTTTGCTGTAAGGGATTGCAAGTTCTCAGGATGGTGGAGTTGTGTAATCAACAGCCATATGTCCACCAGCTGACTGTTAGCATTGTTGGCGCATTGTGCTATTTTCCTTACCCCTGTCAATCCACTGTCCACCAATCCATGTTATTTCGGATGTGCGGATGTCAGAGCATCTCACCCTAAACAGTTCAGTGTGCCAGTCATTAACTAAGGCTCAGGATCTGCTTAGGATTCTACCCTCCCTTCCTTCTGGTGATGTACAATTTATGTAGAGTGAAATATACAAGTCTCAAGTGTACATTTGATGAGTTTTGATAACTGTATATTCCCATGAAACCAACCCCCTAGACCCCAACCAACAAGACAGAGAACAGTGCCAGCCCCTAAAAAGCCCCCCACCCCACCCCAGCCCTCCCAGCCACCCCATCTCGAAAGGCTACAGCTTTGCCATGTCTTCATTGTAGATTAGTTTTCCTGTGCTAAAACTTCACGTACCTGGAAAAGTAGAGTATGTTTCCTTATCACGTCACACAATGTTTTTGAGATTCATTTATACCATCCAATGTTACCATGGTCCATTCCTTGGTTTATGGAGTAGTGTTGCAGTGTATAAATATAGTCATCAGCGTGAAATGACTTTTCAGGCAACAATGGACTGTGTATATGATGGTGGTTCAATTAATTTGTATCCTGGTGACATCCTAGCCACCTTAGTTTGTGTGAGTACACTCTTCGATGTTTGCATAACAACAAAATTACCTGATGACATATTTAACAGAACATATCCCTGTCAGTCAGTGATGCATGACTGTTGCTGGACGCCTGGGTCATTTCCAGGTTGGGGCTAGGATGAATAGAGATCCTGAATATGTCCTCTAGAAGCATTTTGGACATAGGTTTTCATTTCTTTTAGGTAGGCATGTAGAAATGGAATAGCTATCTGGGCATGGTGGTGCACACTTGTAATCCTAGTACTTGGGAGGCTGAGACAGGAGGATCTCAGGTTAGAGGCCAGTCTCAGCAATTTAGCAAGACCCTATTTCAAAAATAAAAAAAAAATAGGGCTGGGGGTGCAGCTCAGAGGTAGAATGCCTCTGAAAGAAAAGAAAAGGAAAAAGGAAAAGAAAAGAAAAAGAATTACTAGGTCATCAGGTTAACTAAAAATTGGTGAGATCTTATTTAAAGCAAACTTTATCTTGTTATAGTCCTATCAATTTTTTTTATCTTGTTATAGTCATACCAGTCATTTTAGTGTGTCTAAAGATGTCTCATTGTGGCTTTATTTGTATTTTCCTGATGACTAGTCATATTGAGCACATCTTCGTATCTCCGTTATCTATTCATATATCTTCCTTCGTAAATGTCCGATCAATTTTTGCCCATTTGTTAAATTGATTTTTTATTTTTATTGAATGTTAGATATTCTTTTCTCTTCTCTCTCACTCGCTTGCTTGCTTGTTTTCTCTGTCTCACTATGTTGCCTAGGAGGGCCTTGAATTCCTGGGTTCAAGCAAGCCTCCTGCCTCAGTCTCCTGAGTAGGTGGGTCTACAGGTGTGCACCACTGTGCCTGGCTTCACTCATACATATTCTTAATATTTTCTGGACACAAGTCTTCTGTCAGATATATGCTTTGTAAATACTTTCCTCCAGTTTGTGGCTTGCTCATTTTTTAGTGTTTGTCTTCTGATAAACATTAGCTTTTAATTTTGATGAAATCTAATTTATATATTTTTTTCCTTTTTTGGTTATTGATTTCTATGTCCTGGTTAAGAAACATTGCCTCCTCCCAAGTTACAAAAATACCCCCCCCTTTTTTTGTTCTAGAAGTTTTATGTTTAGCTTTGGTATTGAGGTCTAGGATCCATCTTGAACTAATTTTTCTCTATGATACGAAGTGGGAGTCACACTTCACTTTTCCCCATATGGAGATTTGTTGTTCTGGTACCATTTGTTGATAAACTTTCTTTTCTCTATTGAATTGCTTTGGAGACTGTGAAAACATCAGTTGACCATATGTGTGTGGGTCTATTTCTGGGTTTCCTATTCTGGTCTTTTGATCTATTTGAAGCTCTGTCTGTTTTAGTCTTTTCCCCCTCTTCTCTTTAGATATCTATTAATCTCAGTTCAGTTTACCGATTCTTCTGTCTTAAGTACCTGTTATGAACAGCCACTATATATGTGTGCTGCCTCCTCCTCCTCCTTCTCCTCTTCCTCCTCCTCGTCTTCCTCCTCCTCCTTTTCCTCCTTTGATAGGATCTTGCTTTGTTGCCCAGGCTAGCCTTGAAGTTGCTTTAGTGACCCACCTGCCTCAGCCTCCTGAGTCGCTGGAACTACAGACATGTTCCATTGCACCCAGCATATTTTTTAAAAATCTCAGATTTTTTTTTTTATCTAGAGTCATCATTAGGTTCATGTCTTAGTCCATTTTGTATTGCTATAACAAAACACCTGAGGTTGAATAGCTTTTTTTGTAGTGCTAGGGATCAGACCCATGGGTACCCTACCACTGAGCTTCATCCACAGCCCTTTTTATTTTATTTTGAGACAAGGCACTGTTACCCAATTTGGCCTTTAATTTGTGATCCTCCTGTCTCAGCCTTCAGAGTAGCTGGAATTTTAGGTATAAACTACCAGGCCCAGCTTTACATCCTTGAACATGGTTATAAGAACTCTTTTAAGCTGGGCATGGGCATGCATGCCTGTAATCCCAGCTACTCAGGAAGCTAAGGCAGGAGGATCGAATGTTTGGTGCCAGATTGGGCAAATTAATGAGACTCTATCTCAAAATAAAATAAAAAGGCCTGGAGATATAGCTCAGGGGATCATTCCTCCTGGGTTCAATCCCCAGTACCACACACACACACACACACACACACACACACACACACACACACACACAATCCTTGTCTGTGCCAGATGTGGTGGTGCATGGTTGTTAATTCCAGTACTTGGGAGGCTGAGACAAAAGGATCACAGATTTGTGGCTAGCCTCAGCTACATAGTGAGGTCCTGTGCAACTTAGTGAGACCTGGTTTCAAAATGAAGAATAAAGAATAGGGCTGGGGATGTAGCTCGGAGGTAGGATGCCCTTGGGTTCA
>PVLC010044512.1:0-12164 GCA_004027655.1 Graphiurus murinus | reverse complement strand
CATCTTTGCAATTTGGCTGTGTTGATAGAAGTATGCCCAGCTCATTCCCTCGACTTGCTGCGTCCTAGTTTCATATTATATAACATCCATGTTCTACGAGACGCCTCTTACTGGTGGCCAGTAAAGCTGCTCGCAGGTCTTCACTGTGACAAACACCGCCCCAAGGATGCGCTTCCTGTCTCTGCCCCCCTCAGCTGGATCCCTCTCCACATGCAGTTCTGCACCCTGGTTCCTCAGGGTCTCATTGTAAGCAGCGCCTCAATGCCCCCCAAACCCTGTAACTGCTATTTTTTATCTGCATAATATTCTGAGCCAGGCATTTTATACTGTCACCTCCAGGTTTGGAGTGTGAACATAGCAGGCGTGGTGGTACACACCTGTAACCCCAGTACTTGAGAGACCGAGATAGAAGGATCACAGGTTTAAGGCCAGCCTCAGCAACTTAGCAAGGCCCCATTTCAAAGTAAAAAATACAAAGGGCTGGAGATTTTGCCCCGGGTTCAATCCTGAATAGGAAAAGAGGGAGAGGGAGAGAGAAGGAGAGGAGGGAGAGGAGAGAGGGAGAGGAGGGAGAGGGAGAGAGAATCTTGTCCTTTTCCTGTCAGCATTCAAATCCCAGTTCTAGCAGATTCTGTCCCGCCCAGGCTGTGGCCCCAGGCACATCTGCAGGTGTGCAGGTGCGGAGACCTCAGCACCTGGCTGTGCCATGGGGGGCGGGGGGGGGTACATGATATATATGTGAAGGATAAGTCCCTGGAAAATGTCAGCTAACATTACCGTTTCCAATCCTAAATGAGGCATTTCCTGCATTTCAAGCAATTTCCTCAGATTTCTAAAAAGAAAGAATAAATGCAGGTCTTTTTCTCCCATTTGTTTCCCCACTCTTAAGTCTGAATTTTGAAACATCTGGCACAATTGTGTTTGGTTTTGCTTTGTCTTTTTGAGTTAGCATCTCAGAATGTTGACCAGGGTGGCGCTCGACTCCTGGGCTCAAGCAACCATCCTGCCTCAGCCTCCCAGTAACGGGGACTGCAGGTGTGCACTAGCGTGCCCGGCTTGGAGCTGTTTTGGTTTTGTTTTGCTTTTGCAGTGCTGGGGATGGAGCCAGGCATTGTACATATTCAGCAAGTTTGCTACCTCTGAGCTACATCCCAGCCCTTGGAGGGTGTTTTACCTTATTTCTTCTGCAGAAAGAGACACAAGTGACCCTTAGTGGTGGTTGTCTTCACACGTCAGGGGCAACTTGAAGGGATAAAAAATTTCAGAGTTACATCTTTTTCCACCTTCAAAACTTGGTGGCTCTTTTGTCTTCAGACATTTAGCATGACAGGAAAAGTCTAAAGTCACCACCAGTGTTTACTGAGACTTTCCCAGCTGAGGATCTTTTCTTGAATATGCAAACAGCATTGGCTTGTATATTTAGGCCTTTTTTTTTTTTTTTTAGTTAGGAGAGTGTTTTCAGCTTTGCTGAAGTATAATTGATATATGATAAACTGCATGTACTTAAAGTACACAGTTTGATTTTTTAAAATCTAGGTCATGAACACATCCATCTGCAGAAGTCCTTTGTGCATCTTTGCAATATGTCCCTCTCTCTGGCAGCCATAGACCTGCTTCCTAGCTCCGAGGATTGGATTGTATTTTCTAGAACTTTCCATAAATGGAATCATGCCATATGTTTTCTTTCCTACCTTCCTTGTTTTTACTCAGCATAACTGTCTTGAGATGTATCCCTCGTGTCAATAGTGTTTCAATAGTCTGTTCCTTTTTTATTGCTAATTAATCTCCATCGCGTGATATGCCACAGTTTGTCCTGTTATTCACCCGTTACTGAGCTTCCGGTTCCTGGGAGAACAGAGTCTCCTGTGACTGGGCCTCTGCTTGCTTTTAGTTTTTGACTATTGCAAATAAAGCTGACGAGTGCATTTGTGGACAAACCTTTGTGTAGACACATAATTTCCTTTCTTTCTCTTGGGTAGAATTTTAGAAGAGTGATGGTGGGGTTGAAGGACAAGGATGTGTTTAGCTTTTTAAGAAACTGCACAGTTTTCTGAAGTGGTTATACCATATTACATTCCCACCATCAGTGCATGAGAATTCCCGTGGTCCGCAACCTGGCCAATAAGCCACGTCGCCAGCTCGTTCATTTTTAGGATTCTGGAAGATGCCCTGCAGTATCTCCTTGTAACTTTTACTTGCACTGATGACATTAAGTGTTCTGGTACACATATTTGCCGTTTGTATTTTCTTTAGTGAAGTGTCTGTTCAAAGTTCCCCTGATTATAAATTATGTTCCTCTTCTCTTAAGTTGTAAGAGTCCCCAGGTATACCCTAGAGATCTAAGCCGGTTCTATGTTTCATAAATATTCTCTGCAGGTTTGTGGCTAGCTTTTCATTTTTGTTACAGTTTCTTTTCAAGAGTAAGAGTTTTAAAAGGTGATAAGCTCCAATTTACTGGATTTTTGTTTTTCTCCTCTAGTTGATGCTTTTTCATGTCTTATTTAAGAATAAGGGAGGAGCTGTCCCAGTATTGTTATGAAAACCATGTGACCTTGTGGATCCTCTGAAGGTCTTGGGAATCTCAGAGGTCCTGGAGCATACACTGAAAACTGCTGCCCTGGATAGTGGTTTTAAGGCAAACTTTAGCCCCAGGAAAATAGAATGGGAGTTGTTAATTTCATGCCACAAGGAGTGTATTGTGTGTGTGTGTGTGTGTGTGTGTGTGTGTGTGTGTGTGTGTATAGGGATGGGAGATACAATGGCATCTGGCTCTGGGAATCAGCCCCCACCTTTCTAAGCACCGCTGTCTCCGCCCTGCCCTGTGACAGTTCGTGGGGACGGCAAGCTCCACTGTCCCCAGCAGAGCCATCTTCATTAGATGCGGCCACTGTGTCTGCAAGATTAATAAGAACATTTTAAAAATTCACGCAGACCTGGAATCAGCACTAGAAAATACAGATTTAAATTAACAAGGAAAAAGCAGAATCCCATCAAAGGAAATAAATCGTGCTGGCGACTATTGTCACGTAATAAAACGTGCTCCATAACTGAAGGGCCTTTCTCCAGAGCTGTCTGCAGCTTAGCGGCCATGTTAATTGAATGAGGTGCCTCAGACTGACTTGAGGGGAGAAAAATGGAATTTCCCTTCGTAGCTCTTCGGCTGGGTTGTGGGAGCAGCCCGTGGGAGGCTGACCTGTGCGTTACAGACCAGCCTGTCCCTCCTACGGAGAGGCTACCAGGAGCGGCCATGGTTCCCGGCTGGCGGGGTATGTCCCATCTCCTCTGCACAGTCCCGAGGGCCCGGGAGGGAAGCGTGGTGAAGCCCCTCCCTAGGATTCAGGGGCTGGTTCAGTTACAGTTTTCTAGCTATAGGTCAGCTTTGGGAATAATAGTCTACGACTTGCGCCAAGTGGTAGAATTGATGGTCTCCGAGAGCTCCTGGGGATGGTTCCAGAAGGTCTTCCCTCGCTGCTGTCCTGACCTGAGGCAGTTTCCTGGGTCTCCGAGTTGACTTCTTGTCTGCTTGGGATCTGCCTGCAGAGTTGGCACCTTTGAGGCCCATCGAAGCGACTCCACCTAATGGACTGTCCATCGGGCACCAGCCTCCGGGATGTCCTTGAACGTGTCTGTCTTGTTTAAAGCTGCCCGGCCCCTGTTCATTCCTAAGATGCCTCTGGCTCACGCGCTGGGGAAGAGCTAACCCCTGGTGCTCACCGTGAGGGAGGGGTGGTGTCAGGGCTCAACGCCTCAGCCAGAGCCTGGGCTTGACCGAGCACAAGTCCAAGTGTCAAAATAAGAATCCTCCTCACTAGATGTTATGGACAGGAGCGTGGGCTCAGGCCACTAAGTAGTCTTCTAAAACATTTTAAAAGATTACAAAATATTTCAGTACACAGCTATACCATAATTTTTTTTAACCAGTCCCCTATCGTCTGATATTTCATTTGATTTCGGCATGGGACCTTGTAAGCAATGCCATGAGGAATGTATTTACTGTTTATGTAAAAATATCCATGAATCAGAAACAAATGCGCTTTCCAACCCATTAACCGGCCCAGTCCTGGGGCTGAGGAGACAAGCCTTCCTGGAAGATTCCCAAAATCGTCTCTAATTACAAGTCAGGATCGGATCTATTCATTCACTTGACAGCTGTCAGGTGATCTTACAGGATCGATTCATTCACTCAACAATGTCAGGTGAACTTACAGGAGCCTCCCCACCACCCACCACCCCCACCCCCGGTCAGGCACCGTTCTTGGCACTGGGAACACCGGGCAGGGGGAGAGGAAGTGAGAGAGACCATGGTCAGTGGGTCAGTGACACAAAATTCAACCAGACAACCCAGTGGTGAGGGAAGGGCTGCACAGGGGGTGGCGGGGAGCCATGGGGGTGTGTCTGGGGCTGGGGAAGCTCTGCTGAAGGTCAGTCAGGGCAGGTCTCAGCAGGTGACCTGATCCCAGAGGAGGAGCCCGTTTCTGGAGAGCTGGAAAAGGGTTTCAGGCAGTAACAGCAGCAAATGCAAAGGCCCTGTGGCAGGAACTGGAGCCCAAAGGACAGAGGACAGGAAGCCACAATAATACAGAGTGCCCTTGAGTCCAGTTAGGAAAACACAACCGAGAGACATCGTTCACATCCCCCAAAAGACCCAGGGGTTCTAGTGGGCTAAATTCAGCCCTCAGTGTGGTCAACTAATGCTCAGTAGCTGTCCACTGTCTGAAGAAATTGTCCTAGAAAATCCATGCAATTTGGCCCTGCTATCGAAGAGGTTATAGTCATGAGAGGACACCCAGCGCCCTGTCCAGCCTGAGACCAGCCCAGGAAAGGTTCTGCCGGAGAGGATGGTGGGTTTTGAAGATGAGTAGGAGTTTGGAGAGTAGGTGAGGAGCAGTGGAGACTCCAGCTGACAGCAAAGAGCCTCCCGGCCACTTCCCTGCAATAGGGACTTGTTTATCCTGTTTAAACACAGGGGGTCTGTCCCCTCAGCCCACACGTCATTCTCAACAGGGAGAGGCCTCCAGGAGCCTTTTGGTCCTCCTGTCCCTACATTCTGGCTTCCAGGAAGAGTTAGAGAAAAAAAATACAAATAAAACAAAGAATTAAAATGAGGAGGGGGGGAGGGAGGAAGAGAAAGGCCAGGAGCAGCCTGGTGGTGCACACCTGTAATCCCAGTAGAGGGAGGCTGAGCCAGGAGAATTGCAGGTTCACTGCCAGCCTCAGCAACTTAACAAGACCCTCCCCAACTTAGTGAGACCCTGTTTCAAAATAAAAAATAAAATAGGGCTGGGAGTATAGCTCAGAGGTAGAACACCTCTGAGTTCAGTCCTCAGTACCAGAGAGAGAGAGGAGCCCTTCTCCCTAAGGCCGTCTAGGTCAGGGCCTCCCCCCGACTGCTCTCTGAACCCCGTACCCACCCTGACACCCGCCACCCTCGCTGGAGTTCTTGTAGCTTGATTTCAATGCAGCAGATTCCTGGTGAGCAGCTGCCCCGTCAGAGGTGCAGTCAGGCCTGTGACTTGAGTGTCTTTGAATTTCACATTTGCCCCTTCAGCTATGGTTGTCCATTATATATGAACAAAGCTCCCCCATCTTCCAAATTCCTGGCTGTCCTCAGCTGTTTGCGTCTGCAGCAGAGGTGGGTGGGATGCAGGGGATAATCTGGAGTCCAGTTAGGAAAACGCAGCACAGAGCTAGAAACACTGGAGCTCACAGCAGTGCATGCCACAAAAAGACCCAGGGGTGTTGGTGGACTAAATCCAACCCTTCATTTGCTCAACCAATGTCCCATAATTGTCCACTATATAAAGAAATTGCCCTAGAAAATGGGGCACAACCTTGATAAGATGTCCAACCCTGCTGTCGAGGAGGTTATAGTCACAAGAGAACACATAGCACCCTGTCTAGCCTGAGAGAAGCCCAGGAAAGGTTCTTCTAAAGAGAAGATGGTTGGTGGGGTCTTGAAGGATGAGTAGGAGTTTGCAGAGGAGGCAAGGAAGAGTGGAGATTCCAGGAATAGGGGCAGCAGAAATAGAGGAGAATCAGGCCCAGGCATGGAAAAGCAGGGCCCCTTCAGAGATTCCCTGGTGGAGGGAGAGGCAAGCGGTGGCGATGGGCAGGGTGTGTGCGCAGTGAGGGGGGAGCTACACCAGGACCTCGGCAGACAGCAGTCTTCAGAAGGAAGGGGAAAGGCCAGCTCAAGGGAAGGAAGCGCACCCGGCAGGGTATGGTCGCCCAGCTGACCTGGAAGGGCAAGAACTTTCAGACAAGGAATTCCTTGTTGGATGGGGAAGCTGAAGAGCCAGGCTCCCTGATTACTCTGAAATTCATATGCTTCTTTCTTTTTAAGTCCTGGGTGCCATTGACTTTCTCCAAAGCTATCCATCAAGGGGTCCACAGCAGGTCATTTTGACAGGAATTAAGGGTCTGTATCCAGCAAGTCCTAAATAGTTGCAGTTTCCCAACAATCTCCATTCCCATCCACTGAGGCATCTCAGTTTTATTTCCTCAGTCCCACAGACAGGCAGACTTTTAAGATGGTCAGTTGGATCCAGTCATATCTCTGCTTAAAAGTCCTTCCGGGTAAAGTTCAGGCTCGCCGTGCAGCCCCGAGGCCCGCCGTGGCCATTGTGGCCTCCTCCTGGGTCTCCCCACTGCCCAGGGGTCCCACTGCCTCCCCTGGGTCCTGAGCCCCCCCTCATCTGGCATCCTTGAAGAACCTTCCGGAAAGCCTCCACCACCCCCTCTCAGCTTGTGTCTTCCCGCTGCACGGAAGGTCACGCTCGCAAGCAAGTGTTCATGCGCTTTTGCGGCCCGTCCAGGTCTCCAGCCGTCTGTGCTGGTGCGTGCTTGACCTGTGGCCGGCCTCCACTCTTCTCCACCTGGTTGCCCTGGCCCGCATCCACTTGTCCTCCTGGGCCTCCCTGATGGCCTCCAGGCCCTGGAGTGGCCGCCACGCCCCACAGAAGCGAGGTCGGGTGCACCTTTCTAGGGCTTTTAGGGCTTAGAGATCTTAGAGAAGACCGGCAGCCTGGAGCTGGAGTTCTCCTGGCTCCTGGGAGTGAGTGCCCTCCGTGGTTGGCTGGGTGTGGTCACAGCACTTACCCCCAGCTAGCACCTCACAAGGGATCTGTGCTGGCTTTCACGTTCTGCTAAAATTCCCTTTTTTTTTGGTACTGGGGATTGAATTCAGGGACATTCCATCTCTTATCTACACCCCTAGCCTTATTTTTTATTATTATTATTTTTAAACAGGATCTCTTTAAGTTGCTGAGGCTGGCTGTGAACCTGCAGTCTTCCCCTCTCAGCCTCCCAAGTACTGGGATTGCAGGCATGCACCACCACGGCCACCTGACATCTTGAATTCTTATAGCTATTGAACAAGCGCCGAGTTCACACTTCACACTGGGCCCCGCTCATGGGGCAGCTGCCCTGTAGCTGGTCCACAGGAGTGTTGTGAAGCGTCATGGATACCATGTGATGCCCCAAGGCCTGGTCACCCGTCACCAGCCCCGCTCCACCAGCCACAAGCACAGGCGGTAACTCACTCTCCTGTCACGGGCCAAGTGAGCGCTGTGGTAGACAGTGGTGAGCTGCTCGGGGCCTTCTGCGGAGGCTCCTGACCCTCGCAGGCTTCCCAGCCCCGGCCACTCTTTAAATTCACTGCTGGAACTTGTTAGAAATAGACCTCCAGAGTTCGCCCTACAGGCCACGGAGCCAGGCTCCCAGGGCCAGGCCTGTGTCTCTATTGCTAGCCGGGCCCCAGGAGCCCGTTCCTTCATGCACACCAGGACGAGTGGCCGGCGTCTGGAAACCTCCATCCCAGAGGTAAAGCCCAAGCCATCTTGCTGTGGCACTTGGTGTCTCTTCCAGTATGGCCCTGACCCGCCTTACGCTGTGCATCCCAACCCCACACCACAGCACTGACACCCCGGACTACCTGGCCAGTTCCTTCCCCAGGTCCCTGAGGTGTCGTGAGGCCCCGTCCCCTCACGCACTGGGCTGTCCCTTACCCCTGGGCACACCAGTATCCAGTTTTCCCTTTTCTTCTAGCAACTGAACAACTCAAGAATTGGGATGTTGGCACAAACCTGTAATCCCAATACCTGGGAGGCTAAGATAGGAGGATCACAGTTTCAAGGTCAGCCTCAGCAACTTATCGAGGCCCTCAGCAACTTAGCAAGATCCTGTTTCAAAATAAAAAGGGCTGGGGTATAGCTCAGAGGTAAAACACTCCTGGGTTCAATCCCCAGCACTAAAAAAGATAAATTTAAAAAAAATTAAAAACCTGGGAGCTTTGGTCCCCTTGGCACGCTTGCCCAGTGGACAGAAGTGTGGGTCAGATGGCGCCCGAGGAACACCGTGGACACAGTACGAGGCTCATGAAACTCTTTCCTCCTCTTGGATGCCCTCCCCAGTGCAGAAAAGGCAGCTGCTGATGTCCAGAGGCTTCTGGACTCCTGGGGAGCCATAGAGGCCATGGCGAGGCCGGCCAGGAGCGCCCCCTCCCTGCTGCATGCTGCTGATGGCATTGGGTGCTTTCTGAGTTTGGGGGATGTCCCATGTACCTTGTAACCGCCTGTCTCTCCTCTGTCTCTCTCAGGCACATCTCTCTAACGCTCCCCGCCACCTTCCGAGGCAGGAACAGCACACGGACGGACTATGAGTACCAGCACTCCAATCTGTATGCCATATCAGGTACGCAGGGCCGCTGCCACCGGCCAGCTTCGGGGTCTGTGTCCTGGGTGCCATCCCTCCACCTGTCTTCCAGTGTCTCTCTACCCCATCTCTCTCTCTTCTTGCCAGAGGCCTGGTCCTGTCCCTGCAGGGACCACACCTTCCCCTGCCTTTGTGTAACCATAGCACTTAGAGAAAGGCCACCTACTCAACATGTTTTGAAAGTAATGATGAAAAGCAGCGTTCGGCTTTCACAGGCTTGAAGGGAGGTTTCCAGAGAATACTCATCACATCGGTCACCTGCCAGACTCGAGCTGCAGCGAGCCGGGCAGACCCCAGCCTGTCCTCACCTCTCATTTCTCCCGGGCCGGTGGGGGCCAGAGGGTGCCCTGGCGGTCTCCCCCGCACACACCCCAAGTGTGAGCCGGCAGCGATGGTGTTACCTTGGCAGGAACCTCCTTGGTCCTGGTTTTCCTTTCCACCTTCACCTGGGGAGGGGTAAACTCAGCAGCCTGTTACAGGACTGGGATTCATTAGGTGGTTGGCAGTGCAGGTGACTCTGCTAAGAGCTGAGGAAACCCACAAACTGGTCTCTGATTCCCCCGGGCTGCCGGGCCGGGGTGTTTGTCTATACGGGGGGAAGTGGTAAATCGGTGCCACTTACCGGCGTGCACCCTTAATGGTGAGTGACATTTTGAACACGGGAACATGGCATTCATTCATGTACCATAATGAATCGGTTATTTAAAAGGTAATCTTTTTTTTCCCCCTCTAAAAATCGCAACTTGAGGTTACTAAACAGATGAAACAGAACAATGGCATAATTCTTGTCAGTATTAGTTTCTCTCGTTATGATCGCTCCCTAATAGGTTTGGAAGTATACGCAAAAGCCAGTTGTTCCATTTCTGGGTGATATTCCCGCCGGGAAGGGGAAGGACGGGGATGTTCTTAACCTGGGAGCCCGGCTCTCCCAGGGCGGAGGGAGCATGTTCGTTTAGGAAAAGCATCTCCAGGGAGGGCTGCTTTTGTGCCATGGCTATTTCAGCAGAGTCGACAGGGAGTATAACAAGTGTGGAAAGATGACCTATTTTGTAGAAAAGCTGAATATTTCCCTAGATACTTAGTGGTGGAGTGGTGCGTAACACGCCCGCAGAATCCAGCCGGGCAGCCCCGGTCGGAATACACAGGAGGGCAGCTCCGTCAAGCAGCCGGCTTTGCTCCTGCAGCTGGCAGATCTCTCCAGCACGGTGTGCGGCTACACCCACCTTCCCCCCCTCGTTCTCTGCTGGCTTCCCCAGCTGTTAGCCTTTCTGCAGAAAAGAGCACAGAGAGCGAAGTCTCCTCTGGTTTGTCAGGAGCGTTCCTGTCTGCCTCTGGACCGCTGCTTCCTCACCCCGAGGCTTAGGTGAGGTGTGTGTGGGTTCATTTCAGTTGTGAGTTTAGCAGCCCCGAGGTAGCAGCCTTGGGACTCAGGGGAAGCCATTCAGAACTTCCCGTTACATTTATGCCAGTGGCAGTCCATGGGATTCTACCTTGCCGAGCCAGGTGAGGCTCCAGGCCCCAGATTGTCCTGCCAGGGTCCGGGCCCACTTTGCCAAGTCGCTGCCAGAAGTACCCTGCAGGACCCGCTGGCTGCAGAAGGCTGCAAGCTCAGCACTGGGCCACGGGGCGCCACTGGGAAGGCTGCCCACCCACCCGCTGGCAGCTGTCTACGCCTTGTTCTGGCTAGAAGAGAGCAGAGGCCCCCTCTAGCCCCCACGTGAGGAGTACTTGGTGCCAAGCGGCACATCGCAGTTTGGTATTGCAAAGTTATGGGCTGTTCCAGAAACAGTTACAGCAAAGTGCGTCTCAGGTCCCAGCCGGTGTCCAGCGCCCGTGCCCCGGCGGCTGGTGTTCTGCCGATAGTGCTGGGAATCACCTTCCAAACCAGCCCTGGCACGAATTTGCTACACACTGCAGGCGCTGAGCCTCCGATGCACACCTCCACTCTGCTCTGCGTTGCTCCTGACGTCCTCCGAATAGTGCTCTCTGACTTTGTGGTCCCTTCTAGGGTAAGGAGATTTCCAAACAGCAGAGTTAGAAACTTGAACAGCAGCCCATATTTGACGTGCACGTATGGGTTTCTCTACACTTAAATGTTTTCTCTGTGGTGTGCCTTTTCATGAACCACTTTTCCTGGACCCTGCACTCTGACAGGTTCCCACGCCCACCTGCAGAGGGTGAGCGAGGCTCAGACTTGCCTGAGGCGGCAGCAGGCTGAGAGGCTTGTGGAAGGGAGGGAAGCACCTAGCCATGGCCTCTGCAAGGCTCCTGGGGCCGGTCAGCCTGGCCTGCCCTTGAACACCTCCAGGGCCCGGGGCCACCACGTCCGGCCACCCCTCCATCTCCATGAGCTCCTTTCTCCTTAGGCTCCCATCTTCGCAAGCATTCACATCCGCCAGCAACTTGGGCTACTCTGCATTCTGTCCGCTGGACTTGTGCTACACAGTATGTCTCTCTTGCCCACAGAAGTGGGTAAGGAACTTGATGGGACTCAGTGCTAAAGTCCTGAGAAGCCCGGGTCGCTGCTCTGCCATCTCACGCCCTAAAGAAGCTCATGAAGCAAACCCGTGAGCCTCATTCCTCCTCTTCTGGAAAATACCTATAGATGTACAAGAGTTATTCACAAGAATGAGCAGTGTTTTAAAATAACACTCCAGCCAGGTGTGCTGGCCCTTGCCTGTAATCCCAGTACTTGGGAGGTGGAGACAGGAGGATCGCAGGTTCCAGACCAGCCTCAGCAACTTAGCAAGGCTCTCAGCAATCTAATGAGACTCAGTTTCAAGACAACAAAAAAAATTTTTTTTAAGGTCTGGGAGTGTAGCTTGGAGGTAGAATGCCCCTAGGTTCAATACTTAGTACCACAAAAATAAAATAAAATAAAATTCCAAAACAGGGATGGAAGTATATATATCTTAGGTGCCCAAAATAAAGACAAATAGTTAAATTATGAAATATCCATCCAATGGCCTTAACTTTTCAACTATCCCAAAAAGAAAGAAAGATTCAGATAATTCCCAAACTTTGGCTTCCTCCTCCTTTTCAGAGAAAAAAAAAAAAGACTCAGTGCCCCTCTGGGCACTTTCGCTGCCTCCTTATTTTTATTTAATGCCCCCCAACTGTACCTGAGGCTACTACTGCCCCTCCTGGATCAGGCCAGTGTGCCCCCCCACACCCCATGAAGTGGTATCACTGACTTTCAGAAAGTATGACTTAGACAGAAAGATGCCCAATAAACAAGAATGTTCAACATGACTTCACTTTAAACATGTATATTTAGCCAGGTGTAGTGGTGCACACCTATAATCCCAGTACTTGGGAGGCTGAGACAGGAGGATTGCAGGTTGGAGGCCAGCCTCAACTACTTAGTGAGGCCTTCTGCAACTTAGTGAGACCCTGTTTCAAAATAAAGAATAAAAAATAGGACTGGGGGTGTAGCTCAGAGGTAGAATGCC